>CM040747.1:2512947-2705447 GCA_022829145.1 Albula goreensis
AAAGGCTGTTTTGTATGAATTGCATGCACCCGTAGAGAGACCAAGCGTGTTTGAATCTATTTCAGTGCATTTTTCAAAGAGCACAATCTGACATTAATCTACCAGCGGGTCGATCATGCTCAGAAGTCGAGGTGTGGTTGGATTAATTTTCATTCCCATAGATGCAGATTCCTTTTTCTCCCACTGATCCCTGTGATTAACACGTGCGGATTGTTCAGAGAGGAATATTGATTCAGCCAATCGTGGGTTTTCCCTGAGATCAGGGATCTGTTTCAACGAGCCATGGCTGAATGAGGTTCCATTAACCCATTAACGGGCGGGGCTACTATGAACTGTCAATCACTCACTTCTCTGAACCAATCCAAATCGTTTTGCCATCCACAGCCAAACACAATGATTGGTTCAGCTCAGTCAGTTCCTGTGGGTGTGTGGAAGCTCCAAACATGTACGATGTCATGAAACCTCATCCAATCCAATCATGGGTTTTATGAACCGCACAAAATGCGGTGTCTAGTTTCAGGTAACTTTTGTTGGTTTTTGCATTGTTCGGTTAATTGTCTGCTACAAGTCATGACGTGTTCCCTTCATCCCCTTACAAACTGTCATAATCTATCACATTATTCCATATGATTTAATATCGAACTTGTGAGGGAATCCACTATAAAATTCCATCTAAGTGGAAAATTGAAATATACCTGATCTTATCCCATGATGACTTAGGCTGGTGCAGTGTCGTAGGATTTAGCAGGCATATGTTCTTATCCTCTAATATCGTTGGCATAAATAATGTTAAAAAATGTAATGTCTTACAAACTTTTAAGACAAAAATATCTTTAGAAAAGATTCAACAGATGACATTGTATTTTACAAAGTAAAAAATTATATACACCCACACGCGCACCCACACGCACGCACGCGCACGCACACACACACCCCCACACGCAAGCACACACACACACACACACACAGCATGCTGTTTAAATGAACCAAATACTCAACTAAGAAACAGAGATAGCAAAAGTCTAATCTGGATCTGTTTTTCTTCACTCATAATGACATGCCATTCTAATTAACCTTTTTGAAAGATGATAACAGTAACGTGTGAATTGATTGAACAGGTCTATTCTCTTGCCTGTTTTTTCCTCCAAACCACTTAGATTACAATTAACTTCTATAATGGGTTTACAATGAATTTGTTCTAATGTGTCTATATTTAGACATGGAACACCTGACAGCCACTCACTGAACAAACAAAGAAAACCAGCAACCTGCTACTGTGTGAATGCTTTATTACCCGAAAATAGTATAAGAGACTTCATCATTCATAAATGATCGATTATTAATTTGTGATACCTGGACTAAAAATAACTGTGTAAACAGCAGTTAAGTTTCTCTCATGTCTGAGCAATTAAAGGATTCATGATTTAAAGACACAGACCAGGACTCAGTCAGACCCATCCAGCGAAATCCAGGCAGACTGTATACTGCAGCATACAGCTCTTTGCACATTTTGTATTTTATTGGAGAAAAGCAAACATGTCTTTTGGAGTCTGAAAATAAACACTATCCTGCCATTCGGAAATAGAATATAAACACACTCTTTAAAATACTTTGTCTTTTTGTTGCATTGCATTGCATTTGCCTTAGAGAGGCCGAGTTTGTTTGACTGAGTCTGGACCTGGATAAGGTCCCTATATTCTTTGCTGTGGCTCACATTTATGGGGCAGAATCCATTTCACCTCAATGTGAAACACACCTAAATGTGGTGGAGAAACAGAGTAATGAAGAGGATGAGTTCCACCTCTGCTTCCTAATGAACTCTTGACATCTTAAGTTTTAAATTGTTGGGAAAACAGCAGTATTGGTTCTGTTGTCATATTTATCAAAGCCGTAAGCTGTCCATCCTGCACAGTGATCTGCTGCAGTGACTGGTGTTCACAGCTACTCACAGACTCCCAGAGACCAGCACGGTCACACCCAGGCCATGGAAGACTGTGTGCATGCTGGCTTTTATTCCAGCCCATGCTCCTCATTAGATAATTAGTCCCATAATTTGCTCAATTAGTGCTGCTGGTTTGCACATAATGCAAACGAGGTGGAATGAGGTACGGGGGTTTAGCCAGAGG
This sequence comes from Albula goreensis, assembly GCA_022829145.1. Classification (NCBI taxonomy): domain Eukaryota; kingdom Metazoa; phylum Chordata; class Actinopteri; order Albuliformes; family Albulidae; genus Albula; species Albula goreensis. The sequence goes on from CM040747.1 coordinate 2,515,074, forward strand.
CTGTGGGACAGAGAGTTCCGGAGTCAAACCAATTAGCTCTCAGCCAATCACTTTATCATCCAATCAGCTCTCAGCCAATCACTTTATCATCCAATCAGCTCTCAGCCAATTGCCTGATAATCCAATCATCCAATCAGCTCTCAGCCAGTCACCTGATCATCCAATCAGCTCTCAGCTATTTGCCTGAATATCTCCTTACTTTAGGGCGCCATGCATCTGTGATCCATTTCTGTTTAAATGGGCTGCGACCCGCTCGTTCTGTTTAATCGGTTCTGGTCCCGCCTTTTATCCCCACTCCAGACCTTGAGCAGCATTCCCTGCTGTTTGTCCAGAAGATTCTGCAAAGAGAGCCAGAGAGAAGAGGTGTCGCAAATGGCAAACTCACATGATAGTTGCATTGAAATGCACCTGGTGCTAAATAGAAAGTGCCAGTCTGGAATGGGAACATTTCTCCATATAATCAAGTGTGACCTCTGAACTCTGACCTCTGACCTTGTGCAACGTTATCCGTCACAGAGACATCTGGACAAAGACCATGCATGCTATCCCAAAATCCATAAGATAATATATGCGTGAGGCTCAAATCTTCAATTGCCATCTGTCAGGCTAGTGCAAGACTACACACACGTATCAAAAATGTCAAACTTGAAATATGTCAAGTGAAGATAGCTCCGGATGTTGATCGGTTTTGATCCAGCGTTGGCCTATCTTCTGCCTGCTCCTGGCAGAGCGCCGCTCAATAGCTTTTGAAGTGAATTCATCAAACACCAACAGAACCCTTCTGCACCGAATCATCTAACCGACACATTTTTTTTAAATTTTTTTTTGAAAGTGGTTCTTTTAAGTGGTTTAAAAGGTCTGTGCCGCAGACCATTAAGAGAAGGATCCTAATTACAACAAATGGATCCAAAAGACAGAAAAAAAAATGGGCTTCCCCTTAACGAAGAGACGGAGAAACCTCTAAACCCTGCAGCTGTGGTTTTTCTGGGCTCAGAACTGATCATCAGTATTCTAAATGGCGTGTTCCACCTCAACGCAATCTGCACAAACCAGACCTGGCTGCCTGGGCATGCGATCAGGGAAATTTCCATTCACGTTCTCCATTTATTACTTCACTCTCCCCCTTGTTTCTGTGTCACTGAGACACGAGGCAAATTGGTTCATTTGCAAATCAAAATATGACTATCATTACTGTGATACTTTTATGTTACAAAGAGGACGCTCCTGTCTTAGGAAACCTGTGCAGCTTCACATATCACAGCAGTCATTTGACACATCCACACACTGACTTTCCTTGTACTATTTTCAGCCAGTACAGAGATATATGTTTATATACCGTTACATAGTGTAAGAACCGCATATATTTTAAAAATTTACTTTTTAAGTTTATGTATTTACCAAATTTCAACTACAAGGGGAGACCAGATAGCTCAGTCCACTGAGCTCATCCATATGTTGACCCCTGGGTGACCAGAGTTTAAGTCCTGGCCCTGACCCTTCTCTCCATGCTTCCTCTTCTCTGTACCTCTCTCAGCCCTCCTACTGTCTAATAAAGACACAAATAGATAAAGAAGATGGCTTGAAAAGAGTCACTCTTCCTTTTTTTACTTTTTAAATAATTCTACCAAAATAACATGGCTAGTTGTACTCATGTGCTTGTCTTATCTATGCTGCATTCTCCAACAAGTTTCCCATCTCCAGAGTACGTGTTGTCAGTTGCTGGTTTTTTCACCTTAACTCTCTCAGGTGGAGCTGCACAGTCTCTGTGTTGGAAGGAATGCGTTTTAAAAGCATTTCCCTCAGGCAGGCTGAACGCTCCTGATCAGCCACAGGAGTCCCCCTCTGGGATGGGATAACGGAGGACCCACCCCACAGGAGGTGTGTCCTCCTGTACTGTGGACATGAACGTTCCGCCCTGTGGGGCACCACAGCACAGTCTCACCGCGGAGTGCGCTCCGTGTATGAGCCGCCCAGCGGTCCCCATGTTTGATCTATCTGATGTCGTTTTAAAAATGTAACCGGTGTAGTTTTAGGATCAGTCAGTTCTGATGGAAAGCTGCGATGCAGCTGAGCGAGTGTTCTAAGTGATTCCATCAGAGGCGGAGTCAGGTGGCGTGTAATTAAAGTTCCCACATGTCTCTCTCAGCCAATCAGGGAGCATGCCTTTGTAAATTGAGTTTTGCTGCTGTGCAGCAGTGTACGGCATACCAAATGAGATAAAAAGCAAATACTTAAATATGTTAGTCAGCTGGATGGAAACATGCTAGTAACATATTTACCTAAATGTCTCATGTAAAATATATGTAACTACTGTGTGTTTTGTTCCCATCCTCACTAAGAGTGATTTGTATAAATACTAATAATAAATTGGTGTCTTAACTCAATGTTCTCATTGCTTGGGTTCACCAGTTTCTTTCCAAAGTGTCTTTCTATTGTTTCTTCCCATGTACCTTTTACCAAGGTGCTGAAATTTAATTGCTTCAGTAAATACCTACCCATATATAAGCATAGTGTGTAAAAAAAAAGGAACCTCTTTAAGTCAGTCTGGACAGGGGTGTCTCTAAATACCTATAATGTAGTGGCATTAATGTAAATATATGGTTTAATTCCCTGCCACTCTCACCCTTGGCTTTCCTTTGCGGGGTTAACGAAAACTATGACTATTTTCAGCAAAATGTACTGTGCAGTTGATTTGATTGGATGTGCACCTTGCATTACATGCTAAAATCAAAGTGCCGTTTTCCAGCTGGCGCCTTGCGGCGGCTCGGGGGGTGACTGGAGGGCGCTGCATTAATTCAAGAGCAGGAAAACAAAGCGGACGTGGGAGTGGAGCCTTAAAAACAGCCCTGATCGCACATTTCCACACAACAACACTCATTATGGAGTCTGAGTGGACCTCCAAACCAAACTCGGGAGAAAACACTACTCAGGAGAGTCTCATGTGGATGTTTCCAATGCTGAGCATGATTCAGTTGTGTTATAACTAAACATTCAGAAGCAGCAATCATGGAAAAAACTAAAGCAATGCACCAAAACTTTCAGTGTTGAGAATTTCTGTAAAACAGCCAAAAGTAAGAGGAAAATACCTCTTTTCACTCACAGTGTTCAATATAGTGCATCAACATTTTAAAGTGTTGTCCAAATCATGAAGTTTTATATACTCTAATAGTACTATATAGTGTAAATATAATTCTTAAATAAGAACAAGAATCTGTGACCACGGTTAGATATATTTCCCCACATCAAACAGTGTTTCTGAATGAACAACAGCCTGAGTGATAATTATGACCGCTTGGCTTCACAAATAGCTGCTGTCTTCCCGTGGGTAATGAGTATATGCCTGTGGGTCTTAGCGCTGTCTGATCATTAGCGTGATAATGACCGCGTGGGGCTTCCGCCGCGCTCCCCCCGGCCCCGGCCCCGGCCCCGGCGCAGATGTGCTCTGGAGGCAGGGAGCAGGGGATGTGACAGAACGCGGGTCACATCCTTCCGTCCGTCTGGGCTGCTTTACAGGGACACTGGAGGAGAGAGAGAGAGAGAGAGAGAGAGAGAGAGAGACAGAGAGAGAGAGAGAGAGAGAGAGAGAGAGAGAGAGAGAGAGAGAGAGAGAGAGACCAGAGACCCACGTTAATCAGACCAGACAGATCTCAGAGTTAATCAGACCAGAGGACGGGATCTCAGAGAGACCAGGTTCCCTCGCACAGGGACGGGATCTCAGAGAGACCAGTTCCTCAGACAGGGATCTCAGACCCACGAGACCAGACAGGGACGGGAGAGAGACCAGCACAGGGACGGGAGAGAGACCAGAGGAGAGAGACCAGTATGTTAATCAGACCAGGTTTCCCTCGTTAATCAGACCAGGTTCCCTCGCACAGGGACGGGATCTCAGACCCACGTTAATCAGACCAGGTTCCCTCGCACAGGGACGGGATCTCAGACCCACGTTAATCAGACCAGGTTCCCTCGCACAGGGACGGGATCTCAGACCCACGTTAATCAGACCAGGTTCCCTCGCACAGGGACGGGATCTCAGACCCACGTTAATCAGACCAGGTTCCCTTGGAGGACGGGAGGCAGACGAGGGACAGTGTGCCCTGGGAGGAACATCCACGTTCACACATCTTTGTTATAGCTGCAGCTACAAAACATTGGGGTTCAGTGTGCCCTGGGAGGAACATCCACATTCACACATCTTTGTTATAGCTGCAGCTACAAAACATTGGGGTTTACAGCAAAGCTCCTGAGATACAATACAACATAAAGCAAGCTTTTGTTTGCTATTCAAATTGCTCTCGAAGGGCTTTGCTATATAGCAATTTGCTCATTTTAACTTATCTAATTGGCAATATCAAACAGGTTGCATTATGAAACTTGACTCAAACATGTTGTCCAGAACAGGTGAGGACTTTCCCTTGCATGGGTTTGGGTTTGGTTTCAAGGTTTCAAGGTTTCAAATTTCAAGGCCAGCTATAACAGGGATGAATATGTTTTTTTTTTTCCTTTGAATGGGAATTTTTCGTTCACATTTTCCTCATTCCTGTCATTCAGGCTCAGTCCAGCGCTAATGAATGAAGGCTTTAAGGAGCCTTTCGTCTCCCGTGTGCAGGAAAGACACCGGCCCAGCTGAGGAAACTCATGTCGCTAAGCAACAGTATCCAATAATGAGTCTGTCAGAACCGATCCATAGGGGACATGTGAGTTACTCTACCAACGAGAGCTAACGTTCATTCCATCTATCATATGTCGTTCAGTGTACTTTCGCAGTGAAACATTACGGCACATTTTGTTTTTGGCTTTTATGATGACTGTCAACAGCAATGAACGAAGAGAACCAGACCCCGCTGAAGTGTTTTTCTCCTTTGGTGGAGGGAAGGGGAGTCATTTTTAAATGGAAAGGTGACATCTTCACTCGGTTAGCAAGCCTTGGCAAAACGATGACAGACTCACTGTACTGGTACAGGGGAGGTGGGCTATATCTTCACCTATTGATGATTCATCCCCCTGTCCTTTGAGACACTCAGTATGTGCACATACACATAAATACATACATACATACATACACACACACTCAAACCTGGCCCCATCAAAAGCCATGCATTAGTCGTGGTGGGGTGATTGTAATTTCCATACGAATGCACATGATATAAATATTTGGTCGTTGAAATCGGAAGCTCTACAACTGCAACAGCTTTCCCCTGCAACCCTTTGGACAAACGCTCCAAAAGTGACCTTGGGAAGGGCGAAATTATGGGAAGGATTGAGACTGGGTGTCTTTTGTTTTGAAGACTATGAAAACCGATGGATATTTATAACACATATACAGCATGAACTATAAGTTAAGTAACAAGTGGAATCAGCAATGTCTCCGTCTTATTTAAATTGATGTTAGAACACAAATTGAGCCAAACATCCTCATCATACCCAAACAAACCGTGTTTTGAATGAAGCGAATCACCTGCATTCATTTTTTTTTCACCTAAGCAGATACATCTGTCTGGAGTAACTTGCTCTGCTTACTTTTTATATATTATTAATTTGCACAGCTTTTGTGTTTGCATACTGTCTATTTATGCAGCAAAATATTCATGAAACCAGTTCTGGTTAAGTGCCTTGGCCAAGGGCGCAGCTCTCTTGTCCCCTCCAGAGATTTGAATGGGTAACATCTATTTTAGAAATCTCCGACTACACTGCTGCCCCATAAAATGGCTGTAAAATTTAACGAGGTGACTCTCCCTGAATGTTGATTACTGTAATGTCTGCAGGATGTCCAATGACCGTACGCTAATAGCCTGATTGCTCATGCAAAAACGTGGTGATGGAGGAGACACATGCCATGTTCCCTCTGATGAAAGTGAATGGGTGGGAAATTCAGACATTTTTATATTGAAGCCTTTTGAGAATTGAAAGGCAGCGATGCAGATAGTGATCAGTGAATATATTCTGGGTCAATGGCGTCAAACTCATTGTCATGGAGAAGAATGTGTACCTACCTGATTCGGTGTCAGTTCTGGACTTCAACACAGAAATGGTCTCTACCTCTACTATGGAGAAATTAAATGGATAACTAAGCAGAAGTGTCTGTACTGAAGTTTAAATCCCAGATAATCAAACTGAAACAGAACATGTCCATGTTATTGACACACCATTGTTCTCTTGGGTTTGTCATCTCATGGTCCAGGATTGTCAGTTCTTCAAGCCCTTTCTGTGATAAGAAAAATCACTATGACACTTCTGAGGAAATCTACCGGCATTCCAAATGATCAATCACCCTTATTTTTGCTTGCTTGTAAAATGCTGAGAAAATCAATAAAATCTTTGTTCTCTGGAAGAATGTGTGGTCTGGATTCAATCAACATTTCTCTGTAACTTCCACTTAAAAACGAAAAGGCTTCCCCCTCACAAACAGCGCTTGGCAAGCTCTTTTCTAAACTTGCTGAACTTTTTGAGTGAAATAAAAACTAAACACGTCCATGTGTTTGAACCTCAAATGCTGGTTGAATCTCAGCCCTTTTCTTTCACATGCCCTGAATATTTTGTGGAAGGCACACAGGGCTTCAAATGCAAACTCCTGGTTAGAGGTTTGATAACATTTTTGGTGGCAGCTGCTCACCTACACCAGTGAAAAAAAAAGATTTTCTCTGAGAGAAGAGAGGAGGACTCTTAAAGGAGAGAACTCTAAAAACTTTCATATAGTCTACATTTGCCTTTAACACAGAAACCAGAAACCATTTAAAGCTTTGAAAATTCAAAACATTTAAATGTGTAAATATGAACACCATGGAACCATGATGTCATTAATTACCATGGAACTCCCGTTGCAGAAAAGAAACTCGTTGAAATAAAGAATATCCATATACAGTATAAAAGATAACAGTAGATATTGCAGCACTACACAACATATAGGTAAATGCACAAATAAATGATTTCCATATTTGGAATCTACAGCAATATCTTACATTTCTGTAAGAGTGTAGTTTCAACTGATGTGATAACACAAAATTAGCTAATGATTTGTGAAGTGCTGCTATAACCAGCAGAAATAGTGCAACTTTTCCAAAACAATTTACACAAAAGCCAGAGAAATCAATAAGCAGGAGTGAAGCCAACATTACCACACAGCTGACAGAATTAAGAAAGGCTCCTCACGATGCACCGTTCCCTGAGGCTGGGTAAAATTAATGATAACTGCGCAGCGTAACCGAATAAAGGTGTGAGTTCTAATGTCAAGTTTCTTGACTCCCCCAACTAAATATTAGTATTCTGAACAGGTCGTGTATCATTAATGTACCAAATTCAATTTCAATTAAATGAAAGTATGAGAATTTTGACTGTGAGAAGTCAACTTGCTGACATCTTCCGGAAGCGATTTCCCATGTTATATAAATGTACGATCTTGTATCATGTATTGCAGATGTGAACTCAGCACTACATCACCACTCTCTGCCTGTGCTGTACAAGTGTGCTTTCAGGAAGCAGGTCTGGCTTTAATGGGCCTTTAAAAGTAAGCTAGGCATTAGCAAGTTTAACAAAGTTCTGAGAAGGTGAGATGTTCACTGACTCACTCAGGGCCCGCGGCGAGTCTGATCCTTAGCAGCCGATGGTCTGTGACTCATCCAAGAGAGGGGTATCATGGGATTGATACTCTGCGACCAGGGTGACCGTATCGCCTAGGGATTGATATGAGACACCAATCAAAAGGAATACCGCCACATGCATAGCAGGGCTGGTTCAGTGTGCCGTATTTACTGACGTGAGCGGGTTAGAGGTGGTGGTGTTGGGGGGGCGGTGCTTGGCCCGTTATCAGTACAGAATACCATACACCAGTCATCACATTATCTACACTTGCACAAATGTTGGAGAAAGAAGTATTGCACACTGCCAGAAACACTGATCATTTGGCCCTTTAGTTCCAAAAAAATGTGGTGACCCCTGAAAGAGGGCTGGGATACGCAGCATTCCAGGGAAGAGCGGGGTGCTGGGTCACCCTATCAGTGACTGGTGCCTGCAGCCCTGGGGTCATACGGACGTCTCCGCGCCCCAGCCCTGCGCTAGCGCTCCCTCTGTGAGCGATTATTCCCATGACCGGAGTGAATATCAGTATCCCACATGCCTCACAGGATGGCGGATATTTATTCCACGCTGTCTCTTTGAAACTTTTCATTAGCGCGTATCCAAGCAACTCCAGTCTCCTGCATCAAAACCACCAAAAACAGATGTTTATCCGCAGCTACTCTGTTTAGCTATGACCGCTTTGCTCATCGCTAAGACCCCTGGAGTTAATCCAAATACTTCAAAGCAACGGGAACCTTTTACCTCGGCCTTTTCCTGGAAAAGCAGCTTCCCACACAGTCCTTTATCTCGCCTCTGTTTGACCATGTGGAGAGTAATCTTGTGTTTCACCACGCTGTTGTCATTCATGGCCATGCCTGTGTTTTCGTGCATTTTTTTTTTTGCAAATTAAGTCATGAGAGATGCATCCTCTGTGTGAGGTATTTTCATAAGCTACATCGCAGCTAATGAATGCACAAGCTAATTATAGAAAAGGAAAATGAATTCTGTGTCTTGCTTCGGCCCACGGCTGTATTTGACAGCTCAGGTAAAGCCGGTTTAATTAGATTTTTCTCTTTTTTTCTGTTTGGATGATCACTAATTGAAAATGAAATTAATTTGCGCACACCCTTTGATTAGCCCATGACAGTCATACTGAACCTGTGAAATACCCACAGATTATAAGGCTGACCCTACGAGGCCCTGGCTCCCAGTTAAAGGGGACACACAGTCATTAATAACGCTGTTAATGATGCAGACTGTAGGGGCCTGATTCAGGGACAGAATTTCAGGGGTTATTCAGGAATGGCAGATCAGGAAGAGGCACAAAATGAGTCATATTCAGAGGTGCATTGTGAGGAACAAAAGTCTGTATTTGGTAGCTATGTGAAAAACGGCACACCCTGGCAACCCTGAGATTAGCGTTTAGCTAGCATACATGCCCTCATAATCGAATTCATAACCCAACCAGGGAGGCAAGATGTTGGCACAGGGCTACAGCCCTGAGTGAAATTCCCCAACACGGCTCCTCTACCCAGGCACACACTTTCAGCATGTGGTCAGAAGAAGCCAAACTGGTGGTGCAGCGGCCAGTAAAGCTTAGACATTCTGCCTTTTAACAGAGTTTCAGCAAGCAGGCCCACGGCTGACTGTGCCCTCAAATGACTCTGACACCGTAAGAGTGCAAGGGAGTGGATGGATCTCCATCCGAACGGACTTCAGCCTTATGTCCAGAAATTAGACGGCTAGTGTGAAGTGGACTTCTTTTATACAATAATTCATTAAATTTGGCATTGCTATCGAGGGAGCTCACGGCATAATTTTTGCAAGGAAAAAAAAAATGGCTGAAAGAGTTTATCTGGGGTTCTCCGAGTTTTCTGAGGAAACTGAAAACTCCCACAGACTTTATGGAGTTTTTCAATCTTTTCTTTGTGCAGCCTGTAACAATGAAATGCACGGCGGGGTGAGCAAAGGGGAAGCAGCCGGCATAAAGGGATAAATACACAGCGCATGCTTTCACCTAAGGGCAGAGTGTCACTAATGGAAAAGGAACAATGGGCATTAATTGGTGACCGGGAAGCCGTTTGGATTGATAGAAGGAGATGGGGGGTGGGGGGGGGGTGGGGGTGGGGGTGCCCTCATCGGGTCCATTTGTCGGTTGCTGAGGGCCCATCTAGGCTAAGTGTGTCTGAAATCCGAGTGGTTTCCTCAACAAAGTGCATCTTGCTTAACATACTGGGTCCCCTGCATCTCGCCACGGTTACCATGAAATGCAGCTCTCGCTGCAGCACACATGCTTCATGCACGGAAGCTCCGCAAAGAAGAAAAAGCCCAAACACAGCCCTTATTTAAATAACCAGCAGGCAGAGAAGGGCATGAATTAGTCTGCATACTACACAGATCATCTCTAGTTTTCTGTGTGTGTGTGAGTGTGTTTCTGTGTGTGTGTATATCTGTGTGTGTTTGACTGTGTGTGTGTGTGAGTGTGTTTCTGTGTGTGTGTATATCTGTGTGTGTGTGAGTGTGTTCTGTGTGTGTGTATATCTGTGTGTGTGTGAGTGTGTTCTGTGTGTGTGTATATCTGTGTGTGTGTGAGTGTGTTCTGTGTGTGTGTATATCTGTGTGTGTTTGACTGTGTGTGTGTGTTGAGTGTGTTCTGTGTGTGTGTATATCTGTGTGTGTGTGAGTGTGTTCTGTGTGTGTGTATATCTGTGTGTGTGTGAGTGTGTTCTGTGTGTGTGTATATCTGTGTGTGTTTGACTGTGTGCGTGTGAGTGTGTTATGTGTGTGAGTGTGTTTCTGTGTGTGTATATCTGTGTGTGTGTGTGTGTGTGTGTGAGTGTGTTTCTGTGTGTGTATATCTGTGTGTGTTTGACTGTGTGTGTGTGAGTGTGTTTCTGTGTGTGTGTATATCTGTGTTTGTTTGACTGTGTGTGTGTGAGTATGCTCTGCGTGTGTGTGTGTGCTTCTGTGTGTGTATATCTTTGTGTGTGTGTATATCTTTGTGTGTGTGTATCTGTGTGTTTTGTGTGTGTGTGTGTATCTGTGTGTGTTTGACTGTGTGTGTGAGTATGTTCTGTGTGTGTGTGTGTGTTTGACTGTGTGTGCGTGTGTTCTGTGTGTGAGAGTGTTTGACTTTGTGAGAGTGTTCTGTGTGTATTTGGCTGTGTGTGTGCGTGAGTATGCATGTGTGTTCTGTGTGTGCGCGTGTTTGGCTGTGTGTGAGTGTATGTGTGAGTGTGTTCTCTGTGTGTGTTCTGTGTGTGCGCATGTTTGGCTGTGTGTGAGTGTATGTGTGAGTGTGTTCTCTGTGTGTGTTCTGTGTGTGCACGTGTTTGGCTGTGTGTGAGTGTGTGTGTTTTCAGTGTGTGTGTGTGTATGTGTGTGTACTTCTCTATGTGTGTGTTCTGTGTGTGTATGTGTGTGTGATTGTGTTCTGTGTGTGTGTGAGTGTGTGTGTTAGTGTGTCTGTGTGTGAGTGTGTGTGTTAGTGTGTCTGTGTGTGTTCTGTGTGTGTGTGTGTGTGTTCTGTTATCTGTGTGTGTTCTGTTCTATGTGTGTGTTATCTGTGTGTGTGTTCTGTGTGTTGAGTGTGTGTGTTGTGTGTGTGTGTGTTAAGCACCATTGTGAATGCCCCACAGATGCTTAAAAACGGAACGCGGCTCACTTCCGATGGCACTCCAGCAGGCCGCGCGTTGTCTCAGCGAGAGAGCACGGGGTACACCTGGGTGCCTGCTGCCCTGTGCGTCACCGTGTTCACACTACGGAGCGAGAACAGGATGTGTGGGTGTGCTTCTCCATACAGCCCAGACTTATCTCTCACCTCTCCCAGTGGGAAAAAAACCTGTCCAAACTGATGCTTGATAAATCAGGTCAACTTAGTCAGATTTTGTTTAATAAATACAATTTTTACATTTTATTTTTCATATTTTATGCCTGTAACCTTGAGAAGCCTCTTCAGAATGGAAATGTCAGCTAAATAACTGTAATGTAATGTCATTACAAAATAACGCTATTATTGTTGTAGTAGTAAGTAGTGACAGCAGCAGCAGTAGTCATCTATGTGTATTGTGAATTGTACGGTGTTTATTACTAACAAATGTTTTTTATGGAAAAATTGGGCTCATAGGGCTTCGTATCCTGTCTGCCGGATTGGCAAAAATGGTGCATTGTAGCTGAGTACGAATCTGAATATCTCCCTCTGCGAGAAGCGAAAGGTCATCTGACAGCATTGCCTAACCACGTTATTATTATTCAAAATGCTGAGCGCAGTCGGCAGCGGCGGGCATTATGTAAAAAATGAGGAACGCGCATAGCCGCAGAACTGAGTGAGGCGCGAGGCAGGAACATTTTCAGTGGGAGTTCCGCTCTCGAGCTCCCTTTTACGCGCGGGAGCAACTTCAGAAGCGGAGGGGAACTTTCACCTCACAGGAAATGGGACTTAGTCAAACCCTCATAGTAATAAGCGGCTGCCAGTTTAAGCGGATCCGGCAGTTTATTTACATGAAGTGCTAATGCAAGTTTTCACGCACAGAATAAACAGAATCATCTTAGAATTAGCAACTGTCGTTTTTACCAAACGTAAAAACTAATATGAGTGTATTAATACATTAATACATTGACAAGCCGGTTGATTTTCATGAAGGTCAAAACTAATTAGGTTTATTACCTTCTTTGTTGTCTTAATTACAACGTTCGACACATTAATTACTATTTGACATGATGTGCATTTATGGTGCAATCATTTAAAACTGTTATATTGCCATATGCGTATGTTTACTACCGGTACCGTTGTGCCGCGACACAATGTAACCTCACAAGACAATATCTCCCTCTACTGGACATTTACGGTATTGATGTTCGTTTTTTTTCTGCCAGCTCTCCTACACTCAGTCAGAATGATAAGAAAATAAAACTGTGCTGAATCTGTTTCTGCGTGTAAAACCGTATGAAATTATTATTTGAGACTGTAGTGCTTACCATTTGGCAGAGAGAGAGAGAGAGAGAGAGAGAGAGAGAGAGAAATATCTTTGGTGAAACATTGGCAAATTCAGCTTTTCTGCAATCTGCAGTGGGATTCATTTGAAAATGATATGATCATCTTAAGCATTCAGATAAATTATGCGAAGCTCCTTGAAGTGCAATAAAAGCCAATTAGCGAAGATATTGAAAGACTTCACCTCCCTCCTAAACCAGGGGAGAGGAAAAAGTAAACTTTTTTGTTATCGTTTTGGCTTCCTCCAGTTCTTAGTTGTTTTAGTTACATTCACTCTGGTGATTGGGTAAAAAAATCAATACGCTCTTTTGCTTTGAGCACCTGCAGCAGAAACCTCGAACACTGCAGATTTTCACATATATTTTGAAAAAAAGGAAGAGAAATTTAAAATTTGATACTCTGTCTGTCTGAAAACGGAGGAGGATATGGGCACACACATCTCATTTCCATTTTTAAGCAAATTTATGGTTCCAAATCAAAATAGTAACATTTTTTTTTATTTTGCTCAGAAGATCAACATTCATGTCTTATCTATGGAAAATGGTCCTCGTAGGACAGTAATGTGAATGTATGAAATACCAAGTAAATTTAGTGATACATTTTAATTCAGGTCTGTGTCTGTACAATGTGTGTTTGTAGCTTGCTTATGAGAACAGATTTTACAAATCAATGTCCAAATTATTCATAAACCATCCTGGTCCAGCTTAGTCACTTAGAGTAAAATAATAATGTTTGAAAAATCTTTCACTCTGTACTTTTATATGTCTGATCTTATCCTGCTCTGGGTTGAGCTCGGCCAAGCGACTCCCACGGAGAACAGAACACTTGCACCCTTTTTTAAATGAGCAACACTGCAGGCAACAGCTATGATTCAGCGATAGGCTGAGAAAAAGCAAAACTCGAGGGCTTTTCATGTCCTGCACGGAAAAAGGGCCAGGTTTCTGGAAGAAGCTGCGCTGAGTTAACGCGGACGTTTAGCCATCAGCCTCGGACCCTCCCGACATCAACACCGACACACACTCAACAACAGAAATCCCCCTGCTCTTTATCCCCTCTCTGTTGAAGAAATAAACATAAAACATGAGTGCATTTTATGTTCTTGCTACTAAATAATGTATCCTCGGTCTGCCATTGTGCATATTGATTTATCACTTAATATTTAGTTTCCTTGACATGCAAATCACGAGGTTCCCAGTTGAATCTTATGTGTAGCCATCTCTCATCTCTGTGGGGTTATACATACTCCTTTAGGGTATTATTGCACATCAACCTGAAGCTACGCACCTTGTATATGCTTTGTAAGTCAATCTGGAGAAGAATGTCTGCTTCTTAAGGTAATGTAATGTGATCTAACCGTCCACATTCAGCGTGCTACAGTGGAGTGGCTGCTCTCAGAAAGTGGACTCAGCTGGGCCTAGCAGTCACAGAGTGACAGTGGAAGACAGAATTTGCTGGAAAACCCAGAATTACTGGAGAAACTCAGGGCCCTGCTGGACACACGCTGTCATTGTGTGTTACATTACATTACAGTCATTTAGCTGATGCTCATATCCAGAACAACTTACAGTTGATTGGGCTAACCAAGGGCCAATTCCCCCTGGGAGCAATGTGGGGCCAAGGGCCACATCCAAGCTCTCTGTGTATCAGATCCAGCAATAGAGGTCCCCAAAAGCACATGCTATAGCACCCTATAGCTGACCTGTTTCTCTGACCACCGTGAAGAATGAGGGTCACTAGGTCGTCCAACCTGGGCTATGTCATTCACTATCTAAATGATTGATATGACCCAGATTAGACAACCTGACGACCATCTGTCTGACTCGGACAGGTCACCGGAAACCATTTGGAAACCTACCTGCAAGCAGATGTAGGGCTTTCGAAGCCTGGCCTATGGCTCACAGCATGTTGTCCGTAGCAACATGTAGGGAAGGTGTTTGATTGGATGCCACTGCTGTCTGGCAGTGCATGTGCAGCTGAGACAGACTGCAGGGCAGATGGAGGCGGCGGCTGAGTGTTCGGCTTTCAGTGGACAGACACGCTCGTGTGAAATCTCACAAACACAGACAGAGGACCTGGAAATGCAGCCGGACATTCCAGACTGGGAAAACAGAAAATAAAATGTTGGTAAAATACTTTTAATGTTATACTGCAGAGCATCTGCTGTTAAAATGATGTGCTGCTTGGAAGGCAGGCTTATCTATCTGCAATTAGCTAAATAACTACAATTATTCAGTACTACTAACGACAAGAGTGGCAGCCAAAACCAACAGGCTTTGCTGTTCCTCCAAAAAGGGAACACAGGGCAGAGCCTCTGGTCTGACCACAGGTGACTGTTACACCACATGGCCTGTAGATGGCGCAATACAACAATGTTAACGAGCAAAATGCAGGCCGGGATTAGAGAGGAAGAGCTCTCAGTCAGCGCTGTCAGTCCACTTGCAAGCCATTGAAATGTGGTCTAATTTTCCCTGAGACTTTTGAAAGTACAGGTGGAACCTGTGAAAAAGATGAATCCTAAGACTAATTATATTATATTAATTATTATGTAAAGGAAGAGTGACCAGTCCAAGCCTGGCACTAATAAGAAGGTTATCTGTTCACATGTTTACAATAAATGTAATAGGTTTAAGTGGCAGGTCTAGAACTTTGTTTTTGAGGTGATAAAAACCATTTGCTGAGCCAAATTTATTTGACTTGTCATCAGATTATCATGTATAGATACCATTAATAATAAAGAAATTCAATGCAATGCAACAGGTCGAAGAGTAGTTGAAAGACCAACAAAAAAAGGTGAAACTCAAGGTCCGTTAAAAACGCACTGTCAAACACCACCACAAGGCCTCCTATTCATAAACGGGCTGTGGCCAGGAAATGAAATATCCCTGACATTTGGTCACCCATGAATGGAATTCATCTCGTCCAAAGACATACCACCGTTTGTCTTGTCCTATGACATAGCACCATTCTGTTGTCATGGATACATTTACACACACGCACACACTCATTTTGTTGTATGCACAAATGAAAGGCCGGTTCCACACAAAGCTCTCTGGAGTGACATCTGTCCGCCGCTGAGTTTGAGGACACGCGCTGGTTTTAGATCCACCCATTCCTCTCAGATCTAGACGAGTGAGGGGATCAAAACGCGGTAACTGCGTCTTTTTGGCTAAACTGCAGCTCTCTTTTAGACTGTCAATTAAAAGCACATCTGCTTCTGTTTTGAGGCCAGGGTTTTATCTGTTTGCTTGCCTCGCCCTCCAGAGGGTAACTCGGATGCCTTTGGCCAAGCTTGCAGAAGAGCCTCGACTCCATTTTACCAGACGCAGCCGGTCTCCCTTCCCACACGGCTCACTGTGATTAAGACTGAGGTGTTCTGTGTCAGGCATTAGTGTCCACAGTTTTACCCAATTCACAGGTGCATTTTAGTCATCCCGACTTTTTCAGCCATAGTTCACATCCTGTATTTTGAAAATGGTGTTTCACAACGATCCAAGCTGTAAAACTGAGACGCCACTGGAGGTATGAGTGTTTGGGCTGTAAGGTCAACTTTCTGGCTTCCCCCAGAAATGACTTCCCACATTCTGTGGCATATGTTCTTGCATGTTTGACAGAGGTGATGTTGTTCACCTGTTTGTGAAGTAACTGAGAAAATGAGGGGCCGTTGCTTTTGGAGCTGGTTCCGCAACTCCTACATCACCGCTCTGCTCTCCCATTTTATTCCTAAAATCAGGAAGTAACTTTGGCTGGAGTGGTCTTTTAATCAAGTGAAAGAGAGATGAAGCTTGAGATGATGTAGTAAACACATTACAGTCTGCTGGTTGTTGTCTGTGCGCTATAAGACGACAACTGCATCCGTTCACTGCAGACCATGAAAGCAAACTTTTCTTGAAATTTCACTCTGAAAGAGAGTGTTTAAGTGAGGTCAAAAAACAGACATAAAATTATGATTTAATATGATGCAAACGCTTTACTTGCCTGGCTTTCTCCATAAAAAGTATAATGTTTCATATTTTAAAAATTAAATAACACTTAACAAAAAAGTAATAACACCAAACACAATAATAATGATTGTAGTCGGGCCTGTCTGCTACAGTTAGTGTACATTGATCTTGGTGAAAACTCAGATGAAAGTCAGTTTGACCTCAGTCACATTGAAGAATCATAAAGGCTTATTTAGACTGCCTGTCAGATGTGTACCTTCCAGGACTTTGCTAAATGCAGCGTCTACCCAGAAAAATACTTCAGGAAACTGACTAACGTCTCTGAGAAACTGGTGTTGTTCTTTCGACGCCGCGTCTGCTTACAAACAATCGTAACGTTATTCAACACCAGAAAGGCATCAGTGTGCGTTTTTCCATCGCTTGTGCCTCGTGTGAAACCTGTACCTGCCTAACCGCGGCAAGACAGAAAATGTCTCGTTTGAGAACTGTATGACGTTTCCGAAACAATCCATAGCATGAAAAGCAACCCTCACCCCGGAGATTTGACTTAGAGGAGTGCGGTTAAGTGGAAGTACGCTCCCCTCTCTTCTTCCCTGTCCCTAATTCCCTGACAACTCTTACCTCAGAGTAAACATTTTCTCTGGACATCCTGTGGAAACCGGAGTCATTTCATTTATGTCTGGCACCGCGCTGGTAGTACTTTTTAAACCCTCTTTTTCTCATTGCATTAAGACTGATTGGCTGTGCGGATTTAGCAAAATGCTATTCTCTCAGGCAGCTAATGCACGAAGAACGGATGCCCACACACAAAGAGTTACGATGCATTACGGATAAACACAAGCTAGCTCACTATGTTATTAATCCTCAGTCTCTTGTCAAACTTTATTAAAGTCAGTTTTCCTGTTGACATGCTGGCTCACAAAACGTACGTATCAGATGCCACACTAGCTTTTTATTGTGACAGTTTTAATGGGCGTATCCATATTTACACTGGTGAGATGTAAACTATCACTGTGACTCGCAGCGCTTGCAAAATTGTGGAAACGATTTTGTAACAGATGTTGCCCGCAGCCAGGCCTCTATTCTCTGCTGCCTTTTAAACTCGGCGTGCCTGTTTCATGACGTGATGCGCAGAAGAAAAGGAACACGGGGTTGAATGAAAGCGCTGGAAATGTATGCAGAATAGATACCCCCCAGCTCTTGTCAGTTAAATATAAAGTGTCTATTCACTGGGTGACGAAATTTGCCAGAAACACCGGCCTCAGGGCGATGCGTCGCACAGTGTGGATCATGCACCAAGAACGGACTGGAATGAGCACTGAAAGCGCTTTAAAGGGCATTTGTTTGAACCGTTACAATGACATCACGTCACATCAAATCACATTACGACACATTACAGGCATTTGGCAGACGCTCTTATCCAAAGAGTGCCAAATACAATGTGAAGACAAGTGCAGAGATCTGGGTCAGAGTGCAGCAGCGCAGCAGAGGGAGAAAGACCCGTCAAGGCACTGAGACCGAAAATATGGAGGACTCAGGATTCACCAGGGAATCTGCTCATTAACCTGTAGTTTACCTCATTAATTAACCTCATTAACCTGAAGGGGAGGGGGCACCACGAAACAATCTTTCTAAACATTTTTTTTTTTTAAATTCAGGTAAGGAAAAGGTGCAAGCAGTGGAGAAAAAGGATACAAAGTGTACAGGGCCCAATGGGAATTTCTAGCTACGCCCCTGGTAGAAGACGATTATTGGTAATGAAGAACATATTGGATTTATATGAAAAAGAGATGAGTACATAGAATAGGAGACGTGTGCAGTGCCGTAAGCCTGCTCTGCAGCTCTGGCCTCTTCTATGCTGGATACGAAAGCGTTTCTGCTGTCCGTCCCACAACAGCACAACATTTTTCTCAATAAGTTTCATCTTTATGCAATGAATGAGGTAACCACGTCCAAGTGATTTAGAAAGCCTGCATAACGTTTCCATTCATAACGTGGGTGCGAAACGTACACTAAAACTGAAAACCAAACACAGAACATGCTTCAGTGTCATGCCATGATTGTCTCTGACGTTTCAGTTCCCTGCTGTTGATTACTCTCTGGAACAGGGGGAATTTAAGAACAAAAAAAAATGCTAGTATTTTCTGGCGGTTTCATGAAAATCATTTTCAAAAGCTATGACCTCATATTGTGGTGCTGGTTTGGTTTTTAATGTAACATAAATGACTATTTTTCTGACATGTTTATTAAAACCACATCAAATCAGCATCTTCAGAGTGTCAAGTATTAGCACAATTGTATGAAAAATTATGGACTTACATCAACATAAGAAAACAATTGAAATCCAAGAATATCAATCTTTCATTTTTATTAGATGATACATGACCCAGTTATGTAATGTATTTCGTAGGAGGTTTTTTGTGCATCTTGCATTGATGTGAAGTCCATACACAGTGCACAATTATGACCTATTCAGTGGAAACGACACCACTTCAGCAAGGGCATTTTGCAGGCTGATTAATAAAATTGCAATTAGAGGTCTGAGCTGGACATTGCTGTCTTTGTTGCGGGGCTCCGGGGGGCCAAACGAGCTGCTGATTTCATGACCCGCCCAGCAATGAAGGCCAAATGAGTCACTGCATATCTGTACATACAGAGAGAAAAATGTTCATTCGATTTTTTTTTCGTTTTTCATAAACAGTGATGTCATAGTGAGAGAGACTTCCTGAACACAGTCCTCATTCAGAAGCACTAACCAAGACACTAAACTTAGGCTCCAAACAAGCCGTTTCCAGGCAACCGCCGTTCACTACAGCCTCCTTGTTGTTATTTGTTTGAGGGAAGGGGGGGGGGGAGGGGGCGGGGGTGGGTGGGGGCGGGGGATAGAGAGAGAGCAGAGAGCCTCTGGCTTTGGCAGAGACCGATGACATTTGCTTTCTATCAGTTTTTCTGTATACCACAAAAAAGCGAGATATAGAAAGCAAATGCCTCTTTATCTGTAACTCCCCCCACATTCCCCTCCGCCCCCCACTCACCCCCCCACCCCCCAACCCCTCCCCCAACTCTGATTCAAGTCACCAGGGAGAGAAATGACTCACTAATTACTGGTGTCTGCCAAGGCCTGTTTTCCTAAACACAGAAGCCATGTGGGGCTGGGAAAGTGGGCGCTTTTCACTGATATACCGCGTGCCAATGCAGGTCAACGCACCGTGTCAGGCCCCCCAGCATCCGACCATCACAAACGCCGTTGCCTTGGAGATGTAGCACATATCATTTAGTGCGCATCAGCAAAGCTCTGAAATTGAATTTCTGTATTGCTTCCCATAGAGTGAGAGAGACTGTTTATGGTCTTTCATATAGATCATTTATGGCAATGCTTTATTTTGGGGTTACATCATAAAACAGGGTAATTAAGACCTTATTAATGACTCTATAGCTACTTGTTTATGTATTAATAAATGATTAATAACCATTCATTTGTCTCTCTTCAGGTTCTTATTCATGTGTTATTAGCCATATGTTAAGAAAATGTTAGTAATGACATCTAGATTAAAGTCAGCTGCCCAGCCATTTTTTATTTCTGACAAATTGGTGACTTCATGAATCTTCATTAAAAATGATATGTTTTAGTGACTCGCCTCCTGATCTAATTAAGCTGTAGTAAGAAAGTCATTTATGCACAGCTGCTTGTCCATAAGTATTCCAATACAGGCACACCAAGTCATTAAAAATCCACTGCATGAAGCCATAATTATATGCTGTCCCCTCAAAAGAAAGGAAAAACTAATTTATAAAACTCTTTGCTGCATGAACTACAGTTTGTATAAGCTAGCTAGCAGAGGAGTAACTCTTATTTCAGAATGACTTAAAAAGGGCACACAAAAAGGTTTGGGTGGTGCGGGGTGGCTACAGGTTCAGTTCCAGACAGGGCATTGACACTGTACCCTTTAGCAAGGTAATATCAACATAACAATAATAATAATAATAATAATAATAATCATAATCATAATAATACTCAGCTATAGGAATGAACAATGTGTAAAATAAGCATCTTTGAACTGGTAAGGTTCAGAGATTTTTTAAATGGATCCTTTTATAACATTGATAAGACTTTCAGCTGAGGATCTTCGCTCTCTCAGATACATGGCACCGAGAGAGGGTGCAACCTTGCAATCAATGTAAACTCTTTCCAGTGCTCAGTACTTTCAGTACAGCTTGATCGTCACTTTTTACATCTTCATTTGTTTTTACACTTGCAATAGACAGGGGGCTGTTTCTTACCAGAGGAGGCTGAAGAAGGTGAGGTTTTTTTTTCTGCTGTACCGTCGTTGAGAGTTTTGCTCATGACGTGAAGTCGTGGCTGAATTCGGCAAACAAAATGAGGACAATCAACCCACATTTTGTATATTCCCAATTTATTGCTAAATTTTATAGATACAAGTTTTGTTTCTGAAGAAAAACTCAGCAACACAGAAATATGAAAACAATGGTAGGAATTGTATAGTTCATAAAGCAAAATAAAGGCTTTGAGGAAAATAATGAGTTAAGAATCTTGCAATGTTATTTGGTAACCATTATTTTTTTTTTTAAAAATCTAAAACAAACAAAAAAACATGATCCCTTTCATCTGAGTAACACATTACTAATACTTTCATATAATATGATATTATATTAATATTACAGTAGTAGAATACAATGTTTCTACAGATTTATAGCTTTGGCATTTTTAATATATTAATAAGGCCTTGGGTTATCAAAAGGACGCCAAACAACAACTGATGCAGTTCATAAATCATATGTGTCTCCTACGTTTGACTACACGCTTCTAAAAAAAATGATATCAGGAATGTTTTACACAAGATTAAGCTCCTCATCTATTTACAGTCATGGAAAAAGGCATTTGGGAACAGGACTGGAGACAGTGAAGTCTGTGCTGTACATTGATACAATTACTCCCTGGAAAGATACAAATGTCCGTTTTCTTCCATCAAGGACCATCAACCGTCAGTTTATATAACACTTCCAAACAAAAACAAAATTCTATTAATGCAGAAGGAATGGGAAATATGTATATATATGTGTGTGTGTGTGTAAAAACATAACTTGAGTCTCATGTAATAGGCAAGGGTTTGATAAATGCCCCAGTCTAACAAACAATATTACATCCACATACGATTAAAAAGGAGAAGGAAAATGGATGCTGACAAGATGTTTTCTGGATAACTATGAAAGAAAAACAGGAAACTGCTTCAAGAGATTGTCATTAGTTTTTAAAAATGTAAGAAGAGAGTCTCTCTCAAACACACTTAAATTCGACTGACTCAAACGGCACGTCTCTGACCTTCCCCTGAAGAGGTGCGATCTCGTCAGCACGCTGTTCAGAATGTATTCATGTATCATTAATCTACTGGCAGTGCAAGGGACATCACGGCCTTACCTGGGACAGGCACAGTCCGTTCTAAAATGAATTAGCATAGCAAAGGTTTAAAGCGTTCGCATATAAATGTACTTGCATCAAATAAATGCTGTATTCAAGAAACAGTGCATACATATTCTTTTCTTTAAAAGCCAAGGAAACAAAGGAAACTAGGCTACCAGTGCCATAGAATTCCAGTTACTACCGTCATCATGGGAAACGTGCTACTGTATGTATAATTATGTATTTGGACAACAGAATGACTCACTCTGTTTTTATTTTTAGACCTTGGAAAAAAAAGGCCATTGTCCACTGGCCTCATTGAGGATGGAAAAGGAAATACTTAACCAGGGCTACTCGTCACATCTAGTCCAGGTGGACTGCAGCATGTTTTGCTCTGATCAGACACAAGGCCACTTAAGGCTTTCTCAGTGTTCTACAGAGAGCTGGCTGCAAAACCTTCAGGTTAGTGCCCCATCGAAGCTGGGAAAGAACTTTCCACATTCATCAAGTGCAAGACGGGCCAATACCCACATTATGCAGAATCACACTTTTGGATTTGGCTTACAGACTAAGAAACGGCAATGTTACATGTCAAAAGGCTTTGGTCGCGGTACGAAAGCAAAAGACAAATACAGCAGAGGAGAACTGTCAAGTGAGCCTAAGCGAGCCAGCTTTCACGATGCAGTAAGAAAAATTAGGGGTACAGAAACATTTGGGGTACAGAAACATTTGGCATACACAAGAGTCCAGTTACAAAAAGGCAAAACAGCCATGCATAGACATTTTTAATAGATTGTCTTTCAGGAGCTATGTTTGAAACAATATCTGAAAATAAAATAAATTAAGATAATGTTATTTAAAAAAAGTATCACAATCTTTGGTAATCTTCTTTCTTTAAAGCGAAAATTAAAAGGCTAATCTTAGATGAACTAAAACCACCCACGGTAATGCATTCAATGCACACTGAAAATATACAAATAAGCTGTTGAAAGCTGTAAACCTCATGGTGCATTATTCAGGATAAAGCTGAGTTATAAAAATATTGCTTGCACTATTGCATCACTGTCCAAAAAAAATGTGTTGTTTGGGTTTCAATTTTGCACTTTGCACTTGATACACAATTTTAGGGTTATATACAAATTATTATTATACGACATAAACCGACCACAAGGTGGGGGTCAATGCTGGTGGTAACTTTACAAAAACACACATCATATTTAATAATTATCACCATGAACAATAAACTAAGTTTTTTTTACTGCTTTTAATTTCTAAAACATGGTTTTAGAAAAACGTGTTTTTAGCGCATGTCTAGAAATCGGCTACGTTAAAAATTCAAACATCTCTCATCTTATTTCTGTGAGAGATTTATCTCCCTCTAGTTGAGGGGAAAGGTAGGTTCCATAGCAGAAGGATGCGGTGAGTGTGCAGAAGTGTCTGCAAAGCTAACGTGCAACCCCCGCCCCCCATCTCATTTCCTCCTGGCCTTTGTGTGATATCGCAGTACGGTTATGGGATTGCCATGACAACGAAAGAAAATGACATGTTTCCTGATGATGACAATCATAATTACAATCATAACGAGATGTCTGAGATTTAAAATCTAAGGCAGCCGGCATACTCCGATCACATTGGGCATTGAGCATAAACATCAATTACACGCCTGAGCTAAAAAAAAAAAAAAAAAAAAAAAAGCAGATGGGAGAGCGAGATGTCATGAAACCAAAAGATGGGAAGATCCGCTGTATTTTCTGTGAGGAGACACTGTATTTTGATTGGTTTAAACCAGTTAGTGATGGACAGATCAGAAGAGCTCCACCCATTATGGGGTTCATGAAGCCTCACACTGAGAGAGGCCCACCTGCTTCATTTGGATTCAGTCTGTACACAGATTGGTCCCATGTTATATATGTCTGTGGTACCAAATGTTTGTCAACACGGTAGAGGGCTAAGCTAATAGCATCTTAAGGACTTACTGATAATTTAGCACACCTTTACAAATCAGCAAATCAGTCGCTCAATATTTTTTAAAAAATTAATATGTAAACAAAAATCGCAAAGCAAAGTCTGACCCCTGCCACCCTTCCTGATGTTGCATGATGAACTTTTTTTTTTTTTTTTTACCAGAAATCTCTTTGCAGCTGGTAACAGTCTTTCCATGCTGCTTTTGGTTTTGCTCACGAGAGCATCAAATGCCTTTTGCAGAGGGCCAAAGCATCATAGAGTATTTGCAGGGCACAAAAAAGACAGGACTGCACTAAACGCCATGCAATACAAAGCGACCTTAATTCCACACTGAAATCTTTGGGACAATACAAAAAAAAAAAAAAAACACCCAGTACAATAACAAAGAACTTGCCCTCAGATGGAGGGATATTGACAGCCCCATTCCCTTTTGTTTTAGTCAAATAATCGCGCAACATTCAACAAGTGGGACATGAGAGCATTAATGCAAATGGCATAATGGATTCTCGGCGGCGTTTCTGAGAGGGTAATCGCCGGTTTGTGTGGGCACGCTGACTGTTATGCACTCAGCCCGTCTTTACGCCGCTGCCATTAGCAGCAGAGCTCATCAGGGCGTCAGAGTCCCGCAGAACAGCATTAGCCAGTGCTGCCCGTGGCTCGCCTCGCCAGGACTCAGCGTTTTCTCGTCTTCTATGACGAGACGTTTCCCTCAACAGTAACCTGAGGCTTAAGATTTACGGATTCAGAACGATCGCAATACCGCTAAACTTGTGAAGGTTAATGATCCCTGGATTAATATGAATTCATTATTAATGCGGATGGAATGCGGCGTCTTAGCATCCGCTGTCGATATTTCTCATATTCACATGCAGAGTCCTTTGATAGCACAGATTGATATGGAAAACATAAGGCAGCCTAGAGTCTTTAAAGACTACGTTAGCTTATGGCATTGCATGAGATGTTATTACAAAGCCCAGCAATGCAGAACACTTCAGGATGAAGGCACAGGGTCTCTCTCACGTTTGTCTGTCAAAAAACGCTGAAACTGAAGCTGCGACCACTCATCATGGCTTGAAGGCGAGTGTTTGCGATGGAGCCCAAACGCTGCATTCTGCCAAGCCGACCAGCGTTACGCACTCTGATCTCCTGTCTCACACAGCGTGGCGCGTCCACTCCGCTGTCTCTGCAGTACCAGCTTGTTTAGTCAGGGGGGGTCGCTCTAAGGTCTTCCCTAGGACGATGCGGTAGGCTTAGGAACACGGCACTTCTTTTATGAATTAATCTCCATTCGTCTAAGATGGCTGAGACATCTTTTCAAATAAGGCATATTGCTGCTTATTTGCGCGTTGTTTTTTTTTAATAAATGCTATAAAAGGTTTTTGTCCATGAGGCAGCGCTGGTAAGAAGGATGGAGAAAGGCAGTATGATTGGCTGGTCGGTGGAGGGGGGCGGAGCTTAGGCGGGGTTTCAGATCTTTGGTCCTGGCGGTAAAGGTTTGACTTTCAGCTGATGGAGAGGCTTGGGGGTGGAGTTTGGTGGTGAGGGGCACGTGGGGGGTGGTATGACAGGACTGAGGGGGCTCCCCCAAAACTGTTTGGCAGGGGGGAACTCTGGGGGTCCCACTTCCTGGGCTGATGGAGGTCCTTCCTCTATGTCTGCCCTCTGCCATGAACTCCAGTCAGGTCCTGCCTTATGATCTCGTTAACTGTGGAGCAAAAGATGAGACGAGACAGATGTCAGAAACACGCACAAATCACCAAAACCAACGGCTGACTCATTCAGAGCCAGCAAGGGAGGTTCACTCTTGGGAGTTCACACTTACTGGCCCTCTTCACTCATCTGAACATTTTTCACCTACTACATATCCTGTAGTTTGAAAATAAAATGGTGTTGCACAATTGTTCAGGCCTAAAATTGACTTGTCGGTGAAGGTGTGAGTATTTTGGACGTAACGTCAACAGATTGCGTTTCCCGACTTCAAAGGGGGGTGTAAATCACGCTGTACCCAACGCTTCTGTGAGTAAAACCAGGAGGTTTCACTGCGTCTTTAACAAGGAACTGAGAGGAGTTTTGGCCAAATCCCCTGAAACAAAGGGGGTGCAATTAATATTTTTTTACTTGCGAGGGGAATATCAAACCCTCTGACGGAATGAAATCTCCCACTGGAAAGGGTCACATGACTACAGACACACACTAAAGACATGCACTGGAGTCACATGACTACAGACACACAGTAAAGACATGCACTGGAGTCACATGACTATAGACACACAGTAAAGACATGCACTGGGGTCACATGACTACAGACACACAGTGAAGACATGCACTGGGGTCACATGACTACAGACACACAGTAAAGACATGCACAGGGGTCACATGACTATAGACATACCAGCCAGTGAGACATGCACTGTCTCCTTCATTACATAAATCAGACTGATCAAGTTAGCACGTGGTCTCGTTGCCAAACGAAGTGCTTTACATTAAAGTGAGGTCTAATCCAACCTCACATGTCCCTTCGCTGATGCTCCAAGGAACTAACTGACTAATTCAAATTCAATTTACCGATCAATAAATTTAATTCTGCCTTGTACTGTTAGCCCATAATGGCCTGGACAGCTGGGTATTCAATGATTGGCTGAGATGGAAACGGCGTTCTCCTCAATTGAAGGGATACTCGGATATTCTGGTGAATAAGCCTTTTTGTCATGTACTGAACTGAAGTCAGAGTTACATGCTGGGATAGTTTGCATCTCTGTACGCAGCATTCAGATACTAGCTTTGAAGCTAAGCATGGCTGCGCAATGAATGGAAGTCCATAGGAAGAGCTAGCTAGCTCCTCTCAAACATGAGGAAATGGGTGGGTTGCTGTAACTCTGGATAAGCATCCTAAACGATAGGCTGTGATTATCACTCATGTGTAGAAAGTTTAAGCTGACATTTTTTTTAGCAGCAGAAGGTTTAAGTGTGTAAGATGTTTTTACAGCAATGCTTTTTAGTCCTGCTATATTTGGCTCTTTTGTTCAAAGTTTTTATTCAACCACGTGACTCAGTGATATCTGGACTCTTGTATGACAGCAAGCCGCACCTACAGCGCCTGTCCACCAGGGGGTGGAGAACAGTCGCTCTGTTTGGTTGCCATTGGTAGCACTTCCTGTTGTTCCACTGCTAGGAGTGACAGAAAGGTATAAATGGAAACTTCTATGACCGCAACATTCTAAAAATAAAAGCAGGAGGAACGGAGGTGTTATCTGAGAGAGAGGATGGGGGGAAATACAATTTGCGAACATTTGGATTAAAAAACTTGATAAAAATCTTAAAAGGGGAATCATTTTCATCTAAGGTGTGTAAAGGAAACCTGAAACTTTGGTTGCCACTTTTACACATGGCAGGAAAAATGTGTAAGGCAGCTGCCACGTTTCCAGTCACTCCAGTAACACTGGACATATCAAATCACCAGTCACCATAGTTCTGACCATCATCTCAGCTAATTGCTCTGTTTGTAAATTATTTTATACAAAATGTTTCTTGATATGACCCTCTGTCAGTTGTTTAACAGAGAGTCAGTGGTCTCCACTCGTATTGCTGTCATGAATCCACTTCAGGTGATATTTAAGTCCCTCTCTTAAATGTGTTGAATACAGTATTCAGTCATGAGATTTATTAAGCTGCACTTAAATGCTGTGCTGTTGTGTCGCTGGGTATACATGGATCTGCATGGGTCTAATCATCCACAAGCTGAGGTCTAGACCCTGTAGTCTTCACCACAGGTCATGGAGAGCCACACTGTGTGTTTGTTTTCGCCTGAAAGTCCACAAGTTTAGACTCAAGAGACCAGCTGATGTGAGTAAAATGTTAAATCAACTGCTTTAGTTTATCACTTTGTTTAGTGCTGAATAACAAGAGAAACTACACCCCCCTTCCAGGAGCTCACCAGGGACAGGAGAAAGGACCACCATGCTAGACCCCCAAAACAAACCCAAAACCTGCCCAAAACCAATGAACAAAAACATCAGGATAGGCAGGTCTCTACGACTATATGGTCATTTTTTCTGGTGTTACCCTGCTTTAGACCGCTTTGGAATAATAGAAAATCTCGCTGGAATGAAATTCCCAGAACATGGAATACATCACAAAAGAAAGAGTCCAAGAGAGAAAAAAAAGCTAGCTTTTCTCTTCAGTACTAAAGTTGAGTTATCTGTCACTATTGGACACGCTGTTGTCACTTGACATCTTGCTCTGCTGCTTCACACACAATGATTTAACTTTGTGTATTTTGTGAATGAAAGGCAGTTCCAGAATGTTGCATCCATGATTCCGGAACCTCTGTCTCAATATGGCGCCCTGCACCGTTTGTCCCGAGTCGAATGAGTTTGACCGAACCCCTCGGTATCTGTGGAGGGAGACCTGAGTGCAGCAGTGGAATATCTGGAATGTGGAGAATGCCACAGGACCAGAGCTCTTTGAGTTTACTTTGGCTCCGTTCTCTCCGTGGGGATGTGTTTATCAGGGGCCTGGTTTCTCACAGTGTACACGGGCACTCGAACCCGAGCTCGTCCCCGGCGCTCTGGCTGGTGGCGCCACCGTTCTGCTGTGCCCAGCCTGATCGTGTTGAGTTGGGGGGGGGGGGGGGGTTGTCGGAGCTGGGGAGGTGGAGGCCACAGTGGACCCAATGACCTCCCCCCATCACCCCCAACCCCCCCTACGCTGCCACGCTTTGGGAAAACAGGGATCTTCAGGACCGGGAAGTGCTGAACAATGTCCTATCAGGGCACAGGGAAAGCATCTCCTCTCCATCGTCCAACACAAACATTTTACTCAACATGTATTACTGTCCTTTAAATCTGGGCAGGAAATATGACCAGATTAGCTCTGCACTCAGTCATAGGGGACCTCGTTTTGGCCCTGCACACAGCCATTAAGGACCCATTATCCATTTGGCCATTAATGATTCAATAGTGCCAACTCATTCCTTAATTATCCTTTAACGACTTTTAGCACGAAAACAGGGTTCCCATAAGATAACCTGCAAAGAACCCCTGAAGAAAGAACCCCTTCATTTCCTGGAGAGTGTTCTACTGTTAAACTCACACAGGTGTGTGTCGGTCCAGATGAGATATTCAGCTGTATTATTCCATTACTATTTTAATTCATTTATATGCATGACCACCTGCTCTGCACTTTGACTTCTGTTGAGGTTTCCTGCTCCTGCTCAGCTAGGCGAGCTCAGGACTTTCTGACAGACTATTTTAGTCTCTGATCTACATAAAAAAACAATGGCGCCACCACAAATGAAAACAAACGCGAGCTGCGATCGCAACTTGTCGACCATCCTCTCTCATCGCGAGCTGCGGGCGTCAGACGCCATGGCAGCTGTGAAACGGCATCGACTCGGGTCAGGAGAACGGACGACACCGTTAAAGTGTGAGCGCTGACGAGCCTAATGATAAGGGTGACTGGATACCCAGTGCGGTGGGGGATGATGTCACATTTTCACCCCATGGCCCTCAGTAACGCACCCCTATCTCACGCTCTCTCACTCGTCCACACTGCCCCACAGGTAATCCCCCTCTGGTTATGGTGAGGAGAGTTTCTATGGAAACAGTATCGTGACCACTTGTCACTGTGAAACCAGTAACTGAACACATTCGCGTACAAACCATGCATGCACAGCTAGCTTATTTTAGTAAGCTAATTCCGTGTTATGTGATGCATCCTTTTCGCTCCAAAAGACGGGTAGGGGATGTGACGCAACATGGTGCTAAAGTGTTGTTCAGGAATGAACTAGCAAATCAATATCCACATTTTATGTGTGGCACTAAGTCGCCCATCCTTACGCTGAAATCCACCACAGCTGAAGTGCTCTGTGCGCTATTCACTATGGAACTTGGCCTACCTTGCAGGCCACACAAGGATTGTGGGTAACTAGTCCCATTATGTCTTTATTTTTACAGCTCTGCGTTAAGGACGTATTTTTTATACAAAGAGCTGTCTATGCTTGGAACAGGTTGCTACCTCACATGAAGGAGAGGCAGGGACCCTTAGTGTGTTAAAGTCCAGGCTTGATGCAGTACTGGATACTCTGCAGTTTGCAGTGATACACCATTGATTCAATGAATTCTTACAGCCTCATGTATCTCGGCCTAGCTCAGGGATCCAGTTGCTTTCAGCTAGCTGCCTACTCTCCAGGATTTCCCTCTGTAACATTACAGTACAAATTCTGTCCAGTCTGACCTCAGTGGCGAAGAACGGCATGTTACGAGTCCAGTGATCTAATAGTGCCTTAGTCACATAAAAGGGCGGTCCCTTGAGTCTGTTTCTCAGGTTCCGGGCGATCGCCGCCGGGTCTGGGGCTGAATCGGGGCCTTATTGGCCATGGAACATTCGGGCGGAACACTTTGGGTGGCTTCCGCCGTTGCCGCGGTGACCGGCCGATGAAGGGTTGGCAGGGGCCTTGTGTTTTTCGCTGCGTCGGCCCAGGAAACGGCCTGCACGACCGCACAGTAGGTGTGTGTCTTGCCCCTGCGTCTCGCACAAGAGAATCTGTCCCGTAGTGATGGGGGCAGGGTGGGTGTGTGGAGGGGGGGCACTGGGCAGCGAGGCCATGTTTAAACCCCATTTCATCTGTTCCAATGTTTTTTTTCTATTGGAAATAAAGGGTCAAATGCCCAGTGTTTTTGGCAATGTATGAAACATTTTTTTTCCATTAGTATTTAAGTGCAGCAAATCTGACAGCTATAGTATTCCATTGCTCAGAGACAAAATTCATCAAGGACCTTGTTTGGCACTTAGCAACAACCCCACAAAACAGTTCTACAGGTCAACAAATACCTCATGTGCATAGCCTACTGCATTATGCCTGCGGCATACTGTGCTCAGCCCGGGGGAAATATGGTCACCCTTCCTCAGGAAAGAAGAGCGCCCCCGCTGGCCGCTGAAGGATACTACAGTGAGAAAGACCGGAAGAGTGGCTGCATCAGCAGACAGGAAGTGGATGAGGCTGACTGGGTTTCTGTTTTTGGGGGGGGGGGAGTTTGGGGGTTAGTGTCAGTGTGCTAAGAAACGAAAGGGAAAATGACAAATTCATACGTTTTTTCTTTTCATAGAAAGATTATTCGTAACAGGTTAAATTAAGCAGTGCTCATTCACATAGGGGCTGAGAAACAACCAGCGAGCATGCGGAAGCCTGGCCAGCAGTCCAAAAAAGAAAAAAAAATAAAATAAATGATGTTGGCTGTCCAATCCACTGCAGCTACTACTGTTTTGCGATCAGCTTGCCAAACAGAGAAACAAAAAGCTCGTAAGTGACCCGGGACTAATGTGTCCCTGCAGCCGTTTCCCTGTAGCTCCTGCGTGCCTTATCTCATCAGCAGGCTCATTTACAGACAGGAATAACATCACCTGCCACGCAGCCCCGGGGTTAACTCCAGCACCACCGGAGCGCGAGAGCCGCTGGCCACCATGCAGACACACCGTGCAGAGACGCCGTAGCGCAGTTACGCACTTCAGAGCTATCGCCCGCTGCAATGCTCTGCTTCAGCTCGGCGATCGCCCGCTTTCCGTTTCTTAAACATGAAACCCGAGGTGACGAGGTTAGCACCGAGGCACCTACGAAACCGCAACTCTGAAAGTAGACCCGGTCTGGGACGGGTGTTGGAATTAGTCATCAAACCTTCACATTTCTGGGAAAACTCTCTTTTCTTCTGTGCATTTTGGTCGGTATCTGTGGGTGTAACCGTAACTCATTGTAAAAGACAGAAATGAAAAGGGAAATTTTCACCCAAAATTAGATCTAATGAAAAGCTTTGAAGTTGGGGTGGTCCCTTACCTGATACTGAACTAAAACTTCAGCAAAAACTGCTGCCACAGACCTAAATAACACTGCATGCATAAAGACAACAGAAGAGTTTTTGTACACGATCATATCTTAAAATAGCCTTGGTGGTCAACTTTGCTTAACTATGTTGTTGGTACAGTAATGAGGTCACTACTGTTGTTTGCAAACCACAGAAAAATATGAACTACACTACACTGTAACCTCTGCGCTACAAGCCCAGCTCCCTAACATTATACTACACTGTAACCTCTGAGCTACAAGCCCAGCTCCCTAACCATTACACTACACTGTAACCTCTGAGCTACAAGCCCAGCTCCAGCTCCCTAACCATTACACTACACTGTAACCTCTGAGCTAGCTCCCTAAAGCCCAGCTACAAGCCCCTAACCATTACACTACACTGTAACCTCTGAGCCCAAGCCCAGCTCCTAACCATTACACTACACTGTAACCTCTGAGCTACAAGCCCAGCTCCCTAACCATTACACTACACACTCTACAAGCCCAGAAACAACCTGAGCTACAAGGCACTACACTGTAACCTCTGAGCTACAAGCCCATGCAACCTCCTACAAACCCAGCTACACTGTAAAGAAACAGCTCCCTAACCATTCTACACTGTAACCTCTGCTAATCCACCACATAACCTTTCACATACTTTAACCTCAGATAACCGTTATACTCCGTAACCTCTGAGCTACAAACCCAGGCTGATACAGAGCTCCCTAACCAAATCACAGGCCTTTACTACACTAAACCCATTTTTCCACCATACTTAGGAACACTCTGAAACAACCTGAAGATGCAACTTACAAAGAAACACATTCTCACTGTAATCCACACTCCCATACTTTTTACCCATTAAATCCTTTCTATACAGCCAGATTATTTACAGCCAGATATTTACTGAAGTGATTCAGGTACAGAAAGTTAAGTACTGTACCTTGCTCAAGGGTACAATGGCGTGTGCCATTTCTGAGAATTGATCATTATTGAAACCCTACCTGACTAATCCTGTGGGTTTCTAGCTCATACACCACATCCTGTCGTTTCACAGTGAGGGTGTGCAAGGATCCGAGTGTGAAAACTTGAGGAGTCAGTAAAAGAGTGAACGTTTAGGCCTGGTCAGTAAATGAGTGAACGTTTAGGCCTGGTCATTAAATGTGCTGGCTTCATGCTAAAATGTTTCCCTGTATACTGTGACGTTCTGGCATAAATAACACGTCATGTGGCTAATCTGTCCCTAAAGCTACGCGAGCAAATCAGGCGGTATAACGGTCATAAAACTGTAACTGAGCTAATGAAATCAAAATCCCGTCTGTTCGGAGAAGCCCCTGATCCTGTAAAGGAGATTTAGAGCATTGAATTATTGCATATTTCATTGTGTACTTTCAGCACATGCATGTGTGGGAACTTTAAGTTTAAGCGGTGGCTGCTGTATGGGTGCTGATAAGACGTCATCATTGTCCTGTTACGTGATGACATCATTTACAATGAAAAATATTTACAATAAGAATATTTAGCAAATACATACAAGGTCATTAAAAATAACATCAATATTTATTGCTTTGCGTAAAGCAGCCCCAGCTCAGTTTTTCCCAGTGGAAACAAAAGAGCTCCTATTTTCTCTGACGGAAACCTACATTTACCAAACAAAGGGGATCCCCCCAACTAAACTTAAATTAAAGTTAAATAAAATCTTTACTAGGTTTCCAGAAGCACAATAAAAGTGTAATTGGGACTACTAAAAAAAAAGGAAGAAAACAGCTGACCAATCAGAAGGAGAGGAAAGGTAAGCCTGGGGGAGCCCTGTGGGACTGGATTGATGAAGGAGCCTGGTGCCGCACGGTTCCCCCGGTAACGGTTCCCCCGGTAACGGTTCCCCCGGTGTTAATTCTGTAACGGCAACAGTGTTGCTGTTTACGAAGGGAAACCCCATCAGACGATCCAAGAGAATTCCATCCTGGCCCCGTTTCTTCGCCTCCGCTTCATTTTTTCCACTGAGCATGCCCCCCAGCCGCCCCCCCCCTCCCCTCCCCACTCCTTCCTGACACCCCCAACCCCAAACCCCTGCTGCTATCTGCAGGAGTTCAGACAGGATTTTGGAGCAGAACAGCTGCAATGAGAAGGAATTCCTCCTGCCAGATTGGCAGAATCTCTGGTATGGAAAAACAAATTCTCTCGCGGGTTCCCCCCTCAGAATCGAGGGGCGCAAGGCCAAGGGGAGATCCCGCCGCCAAGTATAACAAACAAAGAGGCTTTCCCCAGCCCTCCCAGGCCCGCTGTTCCACTGGTCGACAATGGTTACCATAGAACTTGTTTTGAGACCATAACAGTGTCAACATATCCAGGCGAACCAGAGAGCTGCTGCTTTCTGCAGACAAGAAGGTCTCATTTCCTGCCCTGTCAGCGGGCCAAGAAACGCCCCCCCTCCCCTTCACAGCTCCCCGAGACCCCCCCCCATCTGGGTGTACCAAGAAGGTGGTCCACAACCTACGCCCCCAGTCTTTCCTCGTTTTCTGCTGGCTGGGGGGTCTCAGGACCCAAGGCCCGCTGGTCGATGACAGCCAGTGGTGCCATCGCTAGGGGTTATCTGGAGAGGGCATCCTCTTAGACAAACATGTGGAGCTTCGCCGGGCTGGAGATCAGGAAGGGGAGTAACATCGCATCGCACCTCTCGGTTACGGCCTGGGACGTCGTGGCCCTGCCGGAAACCCCGGGACAGGCGGCACGGAGAGTAAAGACATTTGGGCTTTCTCACTTCCCGGGATGTTTACATCTTAAGTGGCACGGAGCTACGTGCCCCTAACCCCCCTCCGCGCCCCCATGCCCTGGCACAGTTTGTTTTTTTTTTTTTTCTTTTTTTTTTTTTAAGAGTCCCGGTTTCATGTGTCCTGCTCCAGAGTGGAGGGGGTTGAGCTTCCTGGCATTGTTGTTGGAGATGTAGTCTCCATCCCTTGCGATGGCATGATCCGGCGCAGCCGCCGTTAGCGGCGGTCCCTCGCGGGCCTTAAACGGCAAAGCCGCCGAGCACGAGGCACGGGCCAAGCCCAAACGCTCCACAGGCCATGGGAGGCGACTGCCCTCCCTAACATCGAGAGGTGACTTTGTGCCAGTCGCCCCGATTCACCCCAGAAACATCAGCATATTCTACATACCGTTACAGGACCTGCCGCGAGACTCCTGCGATCAATAACCCAGTGTTTTATTTACTTATTGAAATCATATGGTGGGGAATCGCATATAGCCTTTGTTCTTTGCAGAGCATAAGGTTTAGATTAGGCTGGAGAGAACATGAGACTCGGTGTTGAGGCATGTTCAGTAAAGCAGAGAGGCCCATGCTGACACTGTTTAAGCTTCAGCATCCAGCTCCTGGGTAGGATACGTGCAAAGCCAGACACGAACAGGGCTCAAGGTGAGTGTCCAACACGGGCGCAGAACAGAGGACAGAGACACGCCTCCACTCTGTCACAATCTGAGGGGTTTCCCTAACAACGCTCTGACTCCTGTTTCAGGTTCTGCTGCAACATGTGAACTGTGCAACTACACACACACTACATATACACACTATACTGGACATCTAGACACACTCTGAAAACACACTACACACACAACAAATTGGACATCTGAACACACACCACACAACCCTACACTAAAGACAATATATACACCCTACACTTCATATCTGAACACACACGATGTACATCCTACACTGGACATCTCCACATACACTACACACACTACTATATCTAAACATACACTCTACACTGGATATCTACACACTGTACAATGCTAATTTCTGCACACTGCACTGCTGTGTAACTGTAGGGAGTGGCACAGCATTGCAATGTTATATACATGTGGCTGAATGACTGGGTTCAACTTTGTAATGTTATAAACAACCTTGAAAAGTGACAGTTTATATGAATATCTGTTTACTTAAAATTATGAACTGAAGTCCGTCCGAGGTAATTTTATGCTGAAGGGAGCAATTTTCTGTCTAGACTTCAAATTTTCTCATTCTCCAACCTGTTTGTTGTTGTATCGTTTTAAGTGAAAATGTATGTTTTTTTAATGCCTAAGAGACAATCTGTTTTTTAGATTAAAAAAAAAAAATACAGATGTGGTTTCAAACGGAAAAAGAAATTCCCTAATAAAATACATAAATACTGTCTCTTAAAGAACTGACACAAATTGTGTTTTCCACATTAACTATTTATCCTTAGAGCTCAAATGCATAAATGGAGTAAAACCTCAGTTTATATCCATTCACTGGTATTTTAAGGTAATAGCAAGGGGAAGAAGATTAGCTGAAATCTCTGGATGTAGTCAGTGGTTATAGCGATAACACTGCTCTAACGTTTTCAGGCTGCTGTCAGTCAAACTGTTAATTAAAAATTCAACTAAACAAATTAATCTGTTGAGATTCAATGCAATAAGTTTACTTCTGTGCAACCCCAGCACATTGCAGATTAAAATCTGTGCTTGAAATGATCCGCTCCCAGCGGACAGAAAATTTAATTTTATCTGCGTAATATTCAGGCAAACACGTCTAAACATCTTCTCAGCTGCAAACAACATATGGTCATATCAACATATGAGATTTTTTTTATTATTTATATGAATTTACATTGTACACTTATCTAAAAATCATATCAGAATTGTTCAAAGAATGACCTCATAGAAGTATTTTAGATTATGGTTAGAATATGGAGTACTGTATTGATGGCAAAGACTACTGACCTCACTCGCTAAACTGACCAATACAAATGTATAACAAACAGGAGCCGGTTCCCTCCCTCTGTCACAATAAAAGTATGCTATATCTAATTGCAGACAAGCAAACACGTCCTTTGGATTGTGCTATTTTCATAAAAAAATAGTATAGCATAAGAACTTAGAGAACATAACTGTGTTTGACTGAATCTAGCCGTTAGCGTAATAGAGTGAATCTAGCCGTTAGCATAACAGAGTGAATCTAGCCGTTAGCGTAATAGAGTGAATCTAGCCGTTAGCATAACAGAGTGAATCTAGCCGTTAGCGTAATAGAGTGAATCTAGCCATTAGCGTAATAGAGTGAATCTAGCCATTAGCATAATAGAGTGAATCTAGCCGTTAGCATAACAGAGTGAATCTAGCCGTTAGCGTAATAGAGTGAATCTAGCCATTAGCGTAATAGAGTGAATCTAGCCATTAGCATAATAGAGTGAATCTATCCCTTAGCGTAATAGAGTGAATCTAGCCCTTAGCGTAACAGAATGAATCTAGCTGTTTGCGTTATAGAGTGAGTGTAGCCCATTATTTGTATTAGATCAGTAGTCCTTAACCCTGGTCCTGGTGAGTCACAGCGTGAGCTGGTTGTTACAGCAACCAAACAGCTTCACGAAAGAACCCACTTCACCTGTTTATTTGTGCCTGAAGTGTTGTGCAACTGGAGGTAAAAACAGAAACCAGCCACACCCGGTAACTCTCCGAGATCAGAACTGAGGAGTACTGTACGAGATAATGAATGCTAATGAGACAGCAGCTGCAGAGGATGTGAGGTCGTGGAAAAGGCCACCCATAGGGGGCGCCAGAGGCCCACTCACCGTCATCCAGGTAGGCCTGATCCAGGTTCTCCTGCTTGACGGTGACCCGCCCTGGCACCCCGGGTCTCTGGTCCTCTGGAGGGGGGCAGCGGCGGGGGTCCATCTGCGGGGGGGGCGGGGACCGGCTCTTGGGGACCTTCGGACCGTAGGGCTGCTGCTGGATTACGGTGGGGTAGTGCTGGGACTGGGCGGGGACCGGGGAACGGGCCGCTGGCGCCCCCTGTGGTGGGTATCCGTCGCAGTACATGATGTGCTGGTGCTCGGGCGGGGCCGGGGCTGGGGTGGGGCTCCCCCCCGGAGCAGGTGGCTGGTGGGGGAGAATTGGATGATAGAGGGGTACTGGCCCCCGCCCCCAGGGGAGCCGGTGTGGACCAGAACGGAGCGGTGAGGGTCTGGGATAGCGCCGCCCTGCTGGGGGTAAAGGACAGGGCTGCTGCTCAGGCTTCGGGGGTACACTATCGCCGGGCTCTGCTGCTGCAGGCGGGCGTCCGGTGCGGACAGGCCCGAGGGCGCCCCCTGCTGGCAAGGGGTCAGGCCGGACACCAGGCAGCCGTCTGAGCTCACTAGGCCACGGGGAGCGTGGGGAGGGTGGGGGGCGTGGTAGTACGGCTGTGACATCATCCCTAGGACCTGGGACACTGGGAAACCCATCTGGCCAGCCTCGTAATCATCCACAGGTTCAGTTTTAATGGAGGGGACTGCAGATAAAACCCAGAAATAAAAATACATACAGGGAATTAGAGCCCAGATCACAAAATAACCCAATAAACACACAGTATAGGGGTAGCAGTGTGCGTATGTGTGTGCATGCATGTGTGCACGACTGTAAATGTGTACGTGTAGTCAGTCACGACAGACGGGGAGACAGGAAGTGTGCATTTCTGCAAAGGTTTCTCACCTGCTAGTGGAGTATAGATGAAACGCTCACCTGCTAGTGGAGTATAGATGAAACGCTCACCTGCTAGTGGAGTATAGGTGAAATGCTCACCTGCTATGGGAGTATAGGTGAATTGTCACCTGCTAGTGGAGTATAGGTGAATTGTCACCTGCTAGTGGAGTATAGGTGAATTGTCACCTGCTAGCGGAGTATAGGTGAAGCGCTCACCTGCTAGTGGAGTGTAGGTGAAGCGCTCACCTGCTAGTGGAGTGTAGGTGAAGTGCTCACCTGCTAGTGGAGTGTAGGTGAAGTGCTGGGGCTGGCTTCGCTTCCGCTTGCCGTTAATCACGTAGAAGTTCACTTTGGCCGAGTGACAAATGGACGGGTCTCGATACGACGGAATCTCCACGAATAACATGCTCTGACAGAA
The DNA here is from genome assembly GCA_022829145.1 of Albula goreensis. NCBI lineage: Eukaryota > Metazoa > Chordata > Actinopteri > Albuliformes > Albulidae > Albula > Albula goreensis. The sequence goes on from CM040747.1 coordinate 2,553,675, forward strand.
AGCGAAAGTGTTCTCATGAGTGAAAAAGCAAAACTTCACTAACACTCTTTTCTAATTAATTAGTTCATTCACTATGTGTAATAAAGCAGTTACACTATATTTAATGAAGCAGTACAATGACATTCAATGAACTCAGAGCGCAAAAAATGTTGAGTTGTAAGCATGTTATCAATGTAAATTAAAAGCTATAAGATAAATGACTGAAAACTACTGGTAAAACAGATGCCCTTTCACATTAAAATGAACAATTATTCATTGCAATGTGAAAGGTGATGTATGTTGAGATCTAATCAACTTATCATATTACTGATCTAGTATTACTGATTAATTATTGTCAATTAATGACTGATATATTCAAACTGAAAAATCAAAAAGACATCATTTTTCAGACTGGTGTCTCTTGGTACGAACAGAAACAGAATCAATGCACTGCAATGAATGAAATGAGCAATTTTGATTAAACTGTTGGCCTCCTGCATTGGTGAAAGCCGTCCACAGTCATACTTACAGCCTGGCTTTTGTCTTTGTCTACTGTAGCCTCCACCTCCCAGATCTGTTGTCCATCTGTGAACAGAGAGGGGAGAGAGAGAGAGAGAGAGAGAGAGAGAGAGAGAGAGAGAGACCGGTTTCCGATAAGGGTTAATTATTCATCAGACGGTAATGTGTGTGTTTGCCTTAGAATGGGGCTGTCGTTCTCGCTCAGTCGATTACCTGAGGTGAGAGAAACAACCAGCCATCCAGAGCGAAGATGAAGTCAAATAAACAAACTAGTAATGGCTTGAGAAAAAATATATATCCCTGAATGTGTTCTAGTTGTGAGAGGAAATTTTGCAACTGCGGGACTTTTTTTTTTTTAATACCGCTTTAAAATGCTTCTCATTTACCATAAATGAAGCTTTTTGTTAAGTCTTCTCGCAGAAGGTGCAGCTCTCTGTTTGCAGGCATGGAATCATGCGTGGGTTAAGTTTCTCCGTCTGACTGGATAGCGTTGTGACGTCATGAAGGCAAGATTTGGGAGCTTGCAGATTGAGATATGCAAAGACAGGCCCTACTATGTATAAATTATTATTTTTTTTTTTCCTTGACTCATTTTTATGGTCGCAAATGCAAATTGCGCAAATGCAATGTTTGCACTTACGCTGTCACTTATTTTCACTACTTTGGCCTGCCCACTCTTGAGTGTTAATAAGAGCTGGTTGCTAGGAGACAGGTATAATAGGAAGCAGACTTCAGCTGTGATCATGTGATCATTGGCCAGCCAACAAGGCCCTCTCCAGCTGAACTTACTTCCTGATTTTACCTGAAGAAACATTAATTAAACAGAAGCAGAGAGGGGTGATATATGACTTCCCTGACTAGTCATGCTCTCTTGTTTGCTCAACAACCTCACAAACCAGACAGCCATGTCACATTTACAATGGACACAACAGCATAAGTCACGCCATGCGGTAAAATGTTTTTTAGACCTTTATGATCTCATTACGTGTGGTCTAATTACTCATACTTTCACTGACATGTCAATTTTCTGATCTGGATAATTCTGCTACTCTATTTTTTTTTTTTTACACATATTCTACCAGCATGTAGAATATGGCTAAAAACAGGACGGGCTGTGAGTCTTTAAAAAGCTGAACAATACAAGTACAGAATGAATGAATGAGCAAGCGGTCTACTGGCCATTAATGTTTCAGTGAAGCTCATTGTACACCCTCAAAGAGATCCCTGAACTTAGGAGGGCACCAACCACCATTACACAAAATTCTCACCCTTAAGTGCTTCTTTCAAAGCAAAGAGAGCGTTTTTATGAGAATGCGAAATGAAACGAGGGAATAAGGAAGGACTGCGGCTGTCCAGCCTGATATTCGAGGCAGATAACCACTCTCAGGGAGAATAGTTTTGCAAAACCTTTCCACCTTTTCAGAAGATTTGCTGTGCTTTACACATGCTGCTCAGGTGTACAGTGAAATCAGACACACTGCGTCTTAAACGCGGGGGGGGGGCGGGGGGGCAGTAAATGAGTCGTTTCAGGACACATGCACGGGGTAATTACGCTGTGTCAACGTATGTGAGGCTGGAAAAGAAAACAACATCGTCAGGAAACCGAATCAAAGCCATGGAAAAACTCATCTATTTTATACAAACTCGAACCGAAGCTGCGTCCTAACACACTCAAACAGCCTGGTTTCTGCCGTGCTCGGAGGGCTAGCCCCGCGCTGGCTGCATGACAGAAATCCTGAGTGAAAAAGTCACTTTGACATGAAAAACCGCCCCGGGGGCTCTGCTCGAAGACTACCATCATGTGTAGGACCTTGTTTGACTCATAGTGACTGGGGCTTTGAGGGAAAGAGGTGACAGAGAGTCCTAATTCATTTTTGGGATGTTGCCAGGGGGTGAGGGGCAGGTTTTCATGGCAAGTTCTATTCCAGTGCAATAGCCTGCCGTCATCCTGTGGGGGATTCAGGTTATTAAAAAAAAAAAACAAAAGCCCCGAAATTCAGATCATTTAGGACCGAGCTGGGCAATATAATACTCCTTTACAGGCATACGAGGCATTTTTACTTTTCTATATAGTTGTATTTTTGGTATATTCTGTTGTTTAAAACAATTATAGCTTTCTTTTGAGGCTCCGACTGTTGACATTGACTTTCAATGTTTTGATTTCCTTGAAGGGTTAACCAGGTCGCTGCAAATCCTAGCAGCTGATGGGACTGAACCTAATTTTCTGTGATTGTGTCGGACAAGTCATGGGCCGAAAACATCCGGCGAGCGACACCTAAACATGAGCCTGAACGATACTGTACCATCCAGCTTTCGCCCAAAATACCTGCATGGAACACCTGGCTGGAGTATCCCATTAGCATATAATTAGCTCCCCAAAAGCATGGACTAGCATCTTTAATGCTATAGGCATTTAATATTGTCATTGCTCAGTGGGCCCTGCGTTTTACTCCCCAGGTGCTCATTAGTTGTGCTGTTTGCACTGCAGCTCGCATGTGGGAACAGATTCTGTTTTTCATCATTAGAAAACGGAGCGCGTCCTCCGCCTGTCTGCAGCCCACACTCTGCCAGATCATATCTCTGCTCTGAGACCACATCCTTTTCTTCATATTCTTCAGCGTAGCTAAACCAGAGAGGCTTCCATGCCCCTGACTGCAGATAGCCCTGCGCCCACCCCTCTCCCTTCACACCTCCTAGTTTCAGTATAATATGATCCAGATAGAGGTTTAAGGACAGTAGTCCTCCCCCCACTCCCCACTAATGGTGGCCAGCAATTAACTAGAGTATGTTATGGGGTCTATATGGGGTCATTATGAACATAAACACAAACTGAATTCAGTGAAGTAGGGAAAATTGGCATTTTGTTAATAAGTGTGTTTCTCATTGCTATTGCAAGTGTGAAACAGCGCATGCAACAGATGTGTGTGTGTGTGTGTGTGTGTATGGGCGGGTTTATTTACATAAAGGATATAGCAACACACTGCGATATTGAGAGAGTAACGTGGTAATATAAAAATAACAACACAGGCGCAACGAGTCAACAGCATTTCAAGAAAACCACCCCTTATCGGCTCTACCTTTGTTAAAAAAAAAAACCCTTACCGATCCAGAGACTAATTTTAGATGTCATGAATGTGCAAGATATACAAGCACAACTACGGCCATGTGCATCATTTTTCCATGACAGCATAAACCCAGAGTGTGTGAGAGAGTCATCAAAGACAGGGAGAACAGGCTCGTTTCTAACTGTCATTTTAAGACAATAAACACACAGGAAGGTGTGGGGCGTGGGTGTTTCTTTGGGGGTAGCTGATCACTTGTGGGTTTGAGGACTAAATTTAACACCCTGGCATGGCTCCAAGCTTTCAGACGCAGCGGCTCTGTGCTTTGTGGCTGGGGAGTGGGTGACAGTGCGACATGGGCGACTCCTCTTCCTCCAGTGAAGGTGCGAAACGCGAGAGGCCCAATCAGCATTTCCTGTGTCAGGCAGCGGCTGCCAACTCAGCCAAACTGAATCTTTGAGTTCTGTCTGAGTATGACTGAATCACTGAGTACCTGAGAACCATCTGCAGAGTGAGAATGAATTGTTGAGTCCCTGGGAACCCTTCTGAGTATGACTGAATCACTGAATACCTGAGAACCATCTGCAGAGTGAGAATGAATTGTTGAGTCCCTGGGAACCCTTCTGAGTATGACTGAATCACTGAGTACCTGAGAACCATCTGCAGAGTGAGAATGAATCGCTGAGTCCCTGAGACCCCTTCTGAGTATGACTGAATCACTGAGTACCTGAGAACCATCTGCAGAGTGAGAATGAATCGCTGAGTCCCTGAGACCCCTTCTGAGTATGACTGAATCACTGAGTACCTGAGAACCATCTGCAGAGTGAGAATGAATCGTTGAGTCCCAAAGACATCTGCAGACAATGAATGAGCCTGGGACTTGGAGAATCACCCAGAAAAAAAGCCCTCACACCTCACAGCACTCGCCATGCTGGAGTCAGAGATGAGGATATCCCCCCAAAAAAAATGAAATTTTTTCAAATGTAAAAAATCAAATCCCACCGTTCGCGTTAGCTGCAAGACCCTCAGTTTTTGTGTTTGTGTTGTTTGAATGCTGGGTGTGTGGGAAACCCCTCTGTTGAGCTGAAAGTGGAGCGCGCGGACAAACTGAGTCAGCAGCAGAAGGGGGATTCCACTACCTTCGCCAGGACTCGGCCTTTTTTCTCTCTCTCCCTCTTTTTCTTGGCCATTATTTTATGATCAGCTCCGGCCGCTTCAACGCCGACAGGTGGCCCCAGCTTTCTTGGCCCCCGCTGGTGTTTTCGCATGTTTTTTTTTTTGTTCCGAAACAAATCCAGTGGAACCTCTTTTTTTGTAATTAGGCAGCGAGGCGGAGTGGGGCCGTGAGCCCGGTGCTGGCTCCGACTCCGGGGATCCGACTCGCTTACGGCGACCTCCGCCAGAGCCAGCGGACCCCGGCCAAAGGCAGCGTCCCACTCCGAGGATTTCGCAGTCCCGCCGTTCCAGAACTCTGTGTCATGCAGGGAAACCTTCCAAAACAATGGAAATCCCTTCTCTCTCTCTCCGCTCTCTTCTCTTCTCTCTTTCTTTTTTTTCTGCCCCAGTGTGACCCCTGATTACCCTGCGCTTCAACGTGGCAGGGGGCGGGGTCGAGGAATGGGGAACCCCTGATGGTGGAGAGCACGGGGCTGACAGGACCTGGATAGACACCTGAGGGGTCCACAGAAACACACACCCCCCTCAAAAAAAAAAAACCATCTGCATCTCAACTGAGAAAGCGCAGAGCCACATCTGTCCATCAAAGTGTAACCATGGCGACAGAGATCTGAGTCTGGGAGAAGTCCAAGGATGCTGGAATGTAACTATGGAGGACCAGAGCGGAGCAGCCTAAAGAGAGAGAACGTCTCTAAGACCATACTTAAGTACCTCCAACCCCCTCAGAGCCATGGGCTCACACCTGAGAGAGAGGAGGAAGGAAAAACTGAGAGAAAGAGCGAGAGGGAGAGAACGATCAAATGATAGAGAGAGGTTTTAGGAACATTTAGTTCAAGTTCACATTTAGTTCAGGGTTGCTATAAAGAAAAACACACTAAACAGATATTGTGCTGGAGAGCCTCGGTCCAACAGGATTTATAAGACACATAAATCACTGTTTTGTTGCCGATAATGGGAACACATGCGACTTGTGGAACAACTTAGTGAGCAGAGCACAGGAAACCTGCCACTGCGCTGCGCTGTCCAGCGCTGGAAGCAGGTGTTTCTGTATGATGCGTATCGCCTTTTAATTACGAGCACCAGCTCAATTAATCGAACCATTTCCACCCAGAGTGTTTCCGAGACCTTATATACGAGAGCCTGACACTGCTACCCATAATGCATCTGGCATAAGGCCCCCTGCCACAGCTGGGTCTGCGGACTGTGTGTGAATGTGTGTGTGTGTGTAAACACAGAGCTGAGGTTGCGTGTGTGGGGGGAGGGGGATGTGTGTGTGTGTGTGTGAGTGAGTGAGACAGTGTGAACACAGAGCTTAGGTCATGTATGTACGTGTGTGTGTGTGAGTGTGAGTGAGACAGTGTGAACGCTGAAGTTGTTTGTGCCAGACTGTGTGTGAACACAGCAGCATATTCAAGCTCACTGCAATAAAAAACATAAGAAAGTTATGTGGGGACTTTGAAAGTAAGTGAATTGTTTTTTCACCCACATCGCAGTTAACTGTAAAGCTTTGGTGTCTATATGAAATTCATGTAGACTTCATATCAAAAGAAAAAAAATAAATAATAAAAATCAAAACAATGCTATGTACTGATGATGTCAACTTCATGTAAAACCAAGCACTGGTGTAATGAGGGCATGCCGTCATATCTCAGATTAAAGTAAGGTTATTTACACGTTTTCCTTTTAAATCTCATTGACATCGTGCTGTTTAGCAAACTGGGACCAGTGCGAGGGCACAGCTTACAGAAACTGAATTAGCTGTTCTAAAAAGGACTACTGAACTTGAGGAACCAATTTTTGCATGCAAAATAATTTCACACCTCCTGCCGCAACGCAAATTTGTTAAATTACATGTCCATCGTCAACCGATCAACCCGAATGCACCGAATTCTACGAGATCAGGCCCCACTCTCGGCTCGATCTCTGTGCTAAACGCTGGCATAGCGGAGGGAACTGGACCCTGGAGAGGTGAACACTGGAGATGAAACAGCAGTGCCAGGAGAACCGGTGGACTGGGGGTGTCCCGTCAGGAATTTCCCAGGTCTCGGATGGCACACAGGCTGCAGTGGAATGACGAATCACAGCTACAGGTATGACTCAAACTCTCACATGGCACCGGATTCAACAGCGGCATCAGTGATGTTCAAAGGGGCTCTGATCTCACCACAAAACTTCGGCTATGAGTTTCGACGACGAAAAGATGGCAAAGGACTTTCATAGATCAAACCGATCTACAGACCGGAGAACATAATCACCACACCAATCACATAATCACTAACAACTCTGTTTTTCCTTTTAGTGGTAGGAAGTGTAAAGAGCAAGAAATGTAGCAAAGCCTATTTCATGTAATAATTTCATAACTTAATATTACACAATACAGCTTACTACTTCAAAGTGCAGACAAATGGCACTGTAACTGGAATGTGTAAAAATGTATACAGCTTCCCTTATTTCAATGAAAACAGTCTTTACTTGATTAATGGGCAGAGTATTTTGGTTATAACTGAAAAGAGTTTCCTGGCTGTATGGTTATGTGGCAGTCACTCAGCTTCACTTCAGTGTTTTTCTGTGCAGCAACATTTGGCAAATGAGCAATCCCATCGGAAAAGCAAATGGGCTGAAAACCGACACAAAAACACCCCAGCTAGTCAGAGTACGGAGGTATCGTGAGCATGTGGCGGACTTGGGAATGTACAGCAGACTAGCAGGTGGTTTGCCATTGGACCATCCATGGGGTTCCACCAGCATTCAACCAATCAAAATCACAGTGCTCTGGGAGCAGCCAGGCCATTCGCCCATTAATCAGCTTTCTTTGAACGTGTGACTGACGCTCGGCCAAACAGCTGCTGCTCATCCCATCTCAAAATCGAATTCTGACAGAGTTTAATACGTGCTGATTCTCATGTAAACTTGGCTGTCTTAAGTATTGATAATTTCCGTCCACTGTGGTAACCCACTCAAGATTTCTCGATCTTTGTGCTAAACGCTGGCATAGCAGTGGGCATCAGGGCCCTGGCAAGGTAAACACTGGAGATGAAACAGCAGTGCTAACAGAAACGGTGGACGGCTGGGGGGTTTCAGTCCTGGGGGTGTCCCTAAGGGGATTGCCCAGCTCTCGGATGGCACAGGATGTAGCGGAATGACGAATCACGAGGTAACCAACTCACATTCAGGACTAAAGAGGCAGGACAAAACTGAACAAAACTGAAAAACAACCCACCAAAAGTCTGTAAAGGGCAGATGAGAGAGAGAGAAGCGAGCGCACGGATCTTATCCGAGAAAGCATGCAAAGCACTAAGAGAGCAGCAGGGCATCGAGACCCAAATTTACTTTTTATTTATATTCATATTGCGCCTAACGATTCAGCCCCGGAACACTTTCCGATCCCTCTGCACACTTCCAGCAGTGTAACCGCTGGTTTAGAGGGGAAAGAAAAGATTCGGCTGATTAGATCTCTCCACGCTGACCCCTGGAAAATGTATAGCAGGAATGACATCAAACCTGCTGACTTCCTACATCTGATTTGCATAAGGCTTTTTTTTTCTTTTTTAAAGTGACAGGGCTTCTAACTCACAGTTATACAGGGCCCAAGCTCAGGAGTCATTGTGTCCACGGATTTGATGATAATCCGAGAACATGAACTGAAAAAAATAGCTACAAATTTTTCAAATTGTGGAATTCCAGAGCTGCTCCCCTACGCAGATGAAAGCTAATATCAGTAACACTTCCAAGGCTGGTTTACATTACTGATACAGTCAGCTGCCAAGTCTCCTGCCTTACTGTTCTGTTACAAAGTGCTTTATGGCATGTATTCTGTTTTCTGTCAGCTTCGGAAGCAAAAAAACACACATTTAATCTCACTTCTTTCTTGTCAGAAACCACTTTAGGTGGAAAACAAATCTGAATCAGGCATCTTCTTAGCAGTTTAGCACAAAAAATTATGCTTTGAGTGCGATAGCTCCTGGTGTTCTCAACAGTGGGGTGGGTGCTTTGAGCATGGGGGGGGCTCCATGTGCAGTCTGGAGGTTGCCTGGTCTGCAGGCGCACACAGCGGAGATGTGTTTTGACAGTGACGTGAGGACTGGACCTCAAATAGTGCCCGTCCAGAGTCAAAGGTCATGCAGAGTTCAGCAAACCTGTTCCATGGTGACAAGCAGTGCAGGACGCCATGTTGAGAACAGAGTAAAAGGCAGCCATGTTGAGACCGAAGTTCCAGAACCATAGATGTCACGTTCTAAAATGGCCTTCGATTTATGAAATGCACTAAATTAAAACGATATGTATTTATTATGAACATAATGAGCTACCATGCGACATCAGAGTGAGCGAGTCTCAAACTGCGTAGTCTAATTGGTTGTGAAATCCTTCCCTTAGTCATTTACAGTTTGCAATTCCTTCCAGTGGCCATAGTCATAAAAGTTTTAAAAAACGGGGTTCTATAGTGTGTTTCTAAGAAATCTGGCCTCAATATGGTGTCCTAATACTAGGTTTGGCAAGCTGTGTACGGTGGGGGGAGACACTTACCATGCGTCTTTTCGTTGAAGACCACCTTGGAGTCGGAGGTGAAGTTCTGGCCGGTCAGGATCATCTGCTGACCGCCCAGCACGGAACAGCTCTCCACATCCTGCTTCTCCACCATTGGCAGCTCATGGGCCGATCTCTGGGCTAGGGGTCAAGAAGAGCAGCGGTCAGACAAGAAGAGCAGCGGACAGAAACGAAGAGCATTATTCAAACACAAAAAGCAGCATTCAGACACAAAGAGCAGCATTCAGACACGAAGAGCAGCATTCAAACACAAAGAGCAGCATTCAGACACAAAGAGCAGCATTCAGACATGAAGAGCAGCATTCAGACACGAAGAGCAGCATTCAGACATAAAGAGCAGCAGTCAGACACAAACAGCAGCTTTCAGACACAAACAGCAGCATTCAAGCACAAACAAAAAGCAGCAGTAACTGGGCATGAGCATGAATTCTGAATCACTATCAGGAAGTATTATTTCACACAGCAATGAGCCAATGCAAGGAGCACCTTCGCAGGGCGCATAGCAGGAGAAGCAGTAGCCCTGAGAGGTGCTACATATATTGTAAGTAAACGGTGAGCCTGGCTGGGCTGCATGGCCTGTTCTAACATCATTACATAATCCATCATATTCTTTTACTTAAGTTCTCCTGAGTAGTTAGACACAAAGATGAGTGGTCTGACACTGGAAAAGTCCAATAGAACAAGAAATAGCTACAGATTTTCCAAGTGTGGTCCTGTCACATACATGAATAACATGCATTGTCTGGTTGTATGAGCCAAACCCTGTGAATGAGCTTTGTGATTCTGATGAAGCACCACTACACTGGAGTTCACCTTCCTATACTTACTGAGAAAAAACAGTGAAACAGTGACATCACATTTGACCTCAGAAAACTCCTGGTTATCACAGATGGTCAAATGTTGTTGGTTTAAGATTCTCATGATGCTGGCCAAGCAAAATGGAAGGTCAATGTGGTTTTCATCAGATATCTCACGTCATAAATCAAACTAATGTACTACTGTCCCTGCAGACTGAAGCTCTGATTTCTGTCATCTAAAAGCTTTCCCTGAAATTACCTAAATCTGTCTGTCCAGTCCAGAGACCTTCAGTGAATTTGCCTCAATTTTAAATGACTGCAGAGATCTAATGTTTGATGCATGAACATTTTAAGAGCATACGATGTAGTCTGTGTTTCCCTGAAGCTCAACCATTACTGAGGGTGCATTAGCAGTCAGACTGCACACCTGTTGGGATTTCATGATCAGGTAAATAATGCAGGCTTTTTCCAAGTGTTACACCCTAAAAGAAGAAATATTTATATTTCTGAGATTGTAGAACCCAGTAGCCTGTAAGTAAACATTAGCATTCAGAGTGAATAAACCACCCATTCTCTGAACCATTCAATTTCACTGAGCTCTCTGTGTGCGGTTTGTCTTACAGGGTGGCACATTCATCATCATTTATGTTTCTATTAAGAGGCAGGGTTTCTCATGAAATCAAATAATATTTCACACCCATCTGCACACATAAAAATGTTGTGTTATACCTCACTCTTCATCTTCCACTCAATCACAAGTCTGTGCCAAAGAAGTGTGGCCCAGTGAAACAATACTCAACAGTATTCCACAATCTTGAGCAACATTTCAAAATGCTCATCAGTATTCCAGAATACTGAGCAATAATCCACAACACTCATCAGTATTCCAGAATACTGAGCAATATTCCACAATAATCATCAGTATCCCAGAATACTGAGCAATAATCCACAACACTCATCAGTATTCCAGAATACTGAGCAATATTCCACAATAATCATCAGTATCCCAGAAATGCTCCACAACATCAGTATTCCAGAATACTGAGCAATACACAATGAGTATTCCAGAATATAATATTCCACAATGCTCATCAGTATTCCAGAATACTGAGCAATATTCCATGAATAATCATCAGTATCCCAGAATACTCAGCAATATTCCACGACACTCATCAATATTCCATGACACTGAGCAATATTCCACAACGCTCATCAGTATTCCAGAATACTGAGCAATATTCCACAATGCTCATCAGTATTCCAGAACACTGAGCAATATTCCATTCCAGAATACTGAGCAATATTCCACAATGCTCATCAGTATTCCAGAATACTGAGCAATATTCCACAGTGCTCATCAGTATCCCAGAATACTGAGCAATATTCCACAATGCTCATCAGTATTCCACGACACTGAGCAATATTCCACAATGCTCAGCAATATTCCATGACACTGAGCAATATTCCACAGTGCTCATCAGTATTCCACAATGCTCATCAGTATTACACAATACTGAGCAAAATTCCAAAATGCTTAGCAGTATTCCACAATACTGAACAAGAGGAACAAGAGGCTGGATTTCTCGTAATTTATGATGATTATGCAAAAGACTGTGGCATACATTCAAACACACTCAGTGACCTCTCCATGAGGTAGACTCCACTGTATTCTCCAGCGAGCAGATTTCCTGAACAGATAGGCTGATCAGAGTCCTGCAGGAATGGAGACTGTGGTTGGAAGTGTATCGCTCCACAGAAATCTATCTTTATAAACATCATCATCTCCTTAAGCAAATGTTATCTCGCATTTCTCCTTTATGGCCCTCACAACGTTTAGGGTCAACACAATGTTCAAAAAAGGGTTTCAGCTAGGAGACTTTCCTCTTATTTGCTCAAATAAATAAACTAGATGAAAGTGTCATCGTGTCAAAAAAGTAGAGGGCTCTTGTTTACAGAGGCTCTGAGCAGGAACATCGCGCAGTCCGAACGGGTTCAGCAATGAATGAAAACCTCCGAAATCAAGCGGCTTCTTCAGCCCTCTGGAGTCCACGTCATGAACAGAATTTCACATTCCACTTCGGCGTACAAAACACAGGCAAAACAAGTATGACCTTTCCACAGAGATTTTTTTAAAGCCCACAATACTTTGAGTCAACATCCGATTCTATCCGGCCCGATAGGCTCTTCAGACATGGCAGGGATACAGGCCACGCTGGCCCAGCTTATCTGCCATTTCTGTGCGCTGCACTGTAGATGATACTGAGAGATTATGCAAACACTGGGCGCATTCATAACGATGAATGAAAGTCACCCAAAAGGAAGGCCGCACCGCTGCGTTACAGCTGCAGGCTCAGAGGTCGACGCTCTGAAAATGTGGAGAGCGGACCAAAGACAGAGATGTCGTGCCACAGGAGCACGGGAGGAGGACAGCACGAGCTGCACCTCACAAACACATCAAAACAGGGATGTCTATCAAACGCCCACTCCAGCAAAACGTACTTCCTGATTTTATTCAAAGAAATACTCGTAAAACGGAACTAGAGACCAACTCAGAACAATGAACTTTCCCTTCATGTGCTCAGTAACTTAATAAAAAGGGTAGCCACATCACATCTGTAACATACAGAAAAACCAAGGGTGAATCACAGCACATGGAAGAACATTATAGGGGGAAGTCAGAAAATGGACCTTTACAGCCATAATACTCCCACTTTCACTGACACGTTGATGGGACAACCCCATTTTCACTCTACAGGATGACATATAGAGCAGCAAAAACCTCAAGAGTAGCCAAGTGGGCTTTTACACAGGAGGTCCTGCAGTGTGTTTGCAAAATACTCTTTACAACGGTCTACGGACCAGCATATTCCAAACTCACATTTTTTAAAAGAGTGAGAAGGCCTTGTTGACATCCCACATATATAGCAAATTTACTTAGTGTCCAAAGTGGGGTTCTCCCCTTGTATGTTGGGTGTTAAGTAAAAGGCAGCAACTACAGACACTTAACAAACCAGGTTTGCACCTCTGGCTGTGTTTAGCCACTAGTGCACATATGCACTTATCAAAGAGAGTCTGTGTGAATCAGAGCGGTCTGGCCACACTACGGCCTTCTCTGAGCTCCATGCTGTATTTGAATTCAGTTTTTTTTACTATGTTTACTTTGTAGGTGACGTCAGGCTAACACCAAACAGATGAAGCGCGAGCTGATAAAACACATCCAGGAGGTTTTAATAAGACCCTATCGCCGAACGTGTTTCCCCACCAGCTCCAGTCTACTACAGAGAAAGCACGTGTGGCTCAGGGGAACTGTTATTGATTTTCTCCTTGAAGGTAGTGGAAAACTCGGCTATCTCTTTACATTACGCATATTTATAACCTGCCATGGATGTTTAGAGTATGTTAAACTGGGATATGTGACCTGCTCATCTTTCTACAGCAGGAAGAGCCAGAATTATGGACACTACCTGCCAATCTGCTGCTTTGGTCCTCAGAGAAAATATCTGAATGTTTTCTGAATCAAATCTAATCAATATAATCTGCGGATCAATAAAATGACTTTACACTAGAACATGCATTTCTTTGGCAATGTCACATTGTGTTGGAGTCACACAAACATGTCCGTTTAGAACAACAATGTGCTTTGTTCAGTCTAAAATATGCCCTTTCGGGGACTGAAGAGACTCTGTTTTGATTGAATTGCGTGCGGCCTTAACGGGACTAGCCCCAGTCTAAGTGTGTCTGATTTAATCTCGCCCACACTGCGTGAGTCGAAAGTCTGACGTGACGGTGACTTACAGCACTCTATAGGGTGTGAGGCCACCTGGAGAGACACGTGCTGGCCCCCAGGCTGGGGTATGTGGACACGGAACACCAAACGGACGCGCGTGTTCTTCCGCCCGATGTCCGTCTCTCCTTTCCTCAGCTCGATGTCCGCATTTCTCAGTTTCAGAATCCCAGCGCAGTCAATCCTGCACAGACACATGATGGGGAAATATTCATTTCTACACTCTTCAGATAAGTTTGCCATAATGCTGTAATTACTTAATAAAATGTATACTTAAAGTTTACTAAAACTAAAGCATTATCACTTTTCTGCACCCACTGACAAGTTGTCAACTGGAGCCTTTGTATTTAAATAAACAAAAAAAACATTATTTGAATACGTTAATATATTCTGACTGCTATTGTTGATTTATACAAACAATATCTTGGTTGGTAGCAATAGTTTTGAATATATAAATGGAATTATGTTGGGTAATATGAGTAAACATTTTCCTGCAATGACACATAGTTTGATAACTAAAATAAAGCTGCTGTAGTGACACTGAGAACCCGTGAGCTTCACAAGTACGCCTTTGTTCATTTCAGTACATGATTCACAGCACATTCTGAGACAGATTGTCAATATGGTCAAGTTTCAATCAAAATGAGTTAGACTAAGTGAATGTGGTATTCTATTTTGAAATTAGAAGAGCACATTCTGAAAGGACGTGTTTACTTGTACTTAAATATGACCTATTCAAACAATTAAGATGGTTACATTGAAACAATGAGAGGTCTGTTTTGATTGAATAGCATTTGCCCATAAGTGAGTCTGATTGAATCCCGCCCATAGGCTTTCTTACACAGCTTTCATGTTGTTCTTTGGTTCCAGGGGGATTTCCAGGACTTTGGTGCTGTTGATGATCTTCTCGTAGCTGGTGGTGGTGACGGTCTTGCCGGTGATGCGGTGGACCTGGTAGAAGGCGTGCGGCTTGAGGATCCTCTCGTCGGCCGTGCCGATGAAGATCTGCAATCCCAGCGGGTCCTTGCCTCTGTAGCCGCGCAGCTGCAGGAGAAGAGAGGGAGAAAAAAGAAAGAAAAACGGTCCATTCAGCCCGTATGCAAATGAGCCCCCATCAGCAGCCAGCGCAGTGAAATAAATACACCATTGTGCTGCGCGCAGTCGCCTCCCATGGCGACTGAAACAAGCCAGGCTTCATCTGTAAGGGCTATGGCCTGGCCCACCCACTGTAGCAGCGGTTCGGTTAGCTCTGCAGCCTAATGCAGGTCAAAGAGTTCAGTGTGTACGGCCCCATAACATGCTGAAGGGTCCCCAGCTGCCACTGAGAATTTGACACATACACAAGGATTCGTTTCCGTGTTTTATGAAGAAAATACGGTATTAGGACACGATATCCATGATTCTAGAACTTCAGACTCAACGCATACTTTTGCTGTTTGTCATCAGGAAACGAACTCTTGACAATCTATGGCTGTATAGATGAGGTGCATTTCATCGCTAAGGCCCGCTAGCTGCCTATGAGCAGGTCCCACACTGAGACCTGGCTCTGGATGGGGTGTGCTGGAGAGAGAGGCTGCAGAACGCATTAGCATTCCCCCGCGGCCCTGACAGCTAGCCAGCGGATATCTCATGCTAACGTACTGCTTGGCCACTGAGCACAGCTGTTTCTTTGTGGTCGTCTCCAGACCCCACAGGGGAGAGTGGGGGAAAGGTACACTTCACCGGTGGGATGATGCGTCCCCACGGAAACGGCCCGTTCGGTCAGTAAGAGTGGCCACAATAGGACTGTCCTCAATAGGAAAGCTTCTCAGACAGACAGATGGACAGACGAGCAGGAAGATACGACAGACAGATAAATTAGAAGGATGGATAGATAGATAGATATTAACATGTAATTGTAATGACATTGCTAGTACAGTTCCCCACGCTGTTTTTGTGTTTTTAAAGCATTAGCATACCAGCATCTCAGCACTCAGTCTGTGGCGAAGAGGGATTAATATGTGGTTATGGTAAAAAAAAAAAAAAAAAAAAAGTCGCCTTATTTTTGTCAGCATGCAGAAGTAGAAGCATTCAACACAATCAGCTGCTATATTGAACTGTCAGAAGCTCCCACTGGAGGTCTTTGAGGAAGGCATAATGTGGAACAGAAAGTGTGTGTTACAGCAGCACAGAGAGGGTGCAGTAAACACTGCTGCCTTCGGCCTGCACGCTCGCGCCTACGATGCCCTTTTGAACCCTGTAGATCTGCTCTGGTGTAACAGGCAGACCTAAGCCGTGTGCTTTCAAATGGAAAACGGCTGGGATTTATTCAAACACGCTTAGTCCCTTTAGGGGGCATACGCAATACAATCAACACTGACATGACAATGCAACATATGTTTCAGTGCATACGTTTCATTGGAGAAAAACAAACATGTCCATTGGAATATGTTCTTTTTATACTAAAATGTAATGAAATATGCCCTTAAATAGGCAAAAGTATGTTCTAAATGAAGAGCGCATTAAGTTCGTAAGAAATTAAGTTAGTTTGATTGGGTCCCAGTCAGTGGCTTGTTTAAGATACCCAGCTTTATTCTGTTGAGATTAGTGTATATTAATTATCAGAGCGTTACTTCCTGTTGTTTATTCGGCTGCAGCAGTTTTCAGTTTTTAGTGCCAGTAAGCTGTGGGTCTGCTATCACATAAAGGGATCCGCTTCTGGATGGCAGACCTGGTTATGCCTCTGTTACTCAAACACAGAGCACAAGGTGGTCTGCAGTGGCAGGTTCATGACAAACAAATGATACTGTGGACTCATGATTGGAGTTCACACACCCATACACACTTACACACACCTGCACGCATAAACACACACGCACTTACACACACCTGCACGCATAAACACACACACACTTACACACACCTGCACGCATAAACACACACACACTTACACACACACACCTGCACGCATAAACACACACACACTTACACACACCTGCACGCGCACACACACACACATCTACATGCACACCCCCCACATACACACACTCATCCACACATACATACACATACTTGCACCCCCACACACACACTCACGCACACACAACCATAACCATGTGCGCGCACACACACACACACACACACACACTTCAGCCTCCATCGGAAGGAAGCATGAAAAAGCCACAGGAGTTGAAGCTGCAGCAGATGAAGAGTTTGCACGAGTGAAGAAGGGCAGGACAAAAAAAGAGTGGCCACCGAATTCATCAACTTTCACCAAAAACGTAGGAGTTTTTCAGAAGGGTGTTTCATTTTCATGTGTCATGAACATTCCCCTTCAGTTCAAGAGAATACTGTAGACATTTTATCTTTTTTTATTTTAAAAGTAACGAACAAAACAATGCAGCGAAGCGTGGGCCAACCCCAGGGTTTCAGTGTGGGAGCGCAGGGTTATGCTACCGCAAAGCCCCCCACATAGTTGGCAGGGAGAGTGTTTCTCATGAGAATAAACCTTTTATAATCACCTTCAGCTTTTTTAATGTTGAAGGTGATTATAATAAGTTTAAATCATAGAGGCATAACATCACTCATTTCATGTAGTTAAAAGAACAGTCTTGGCTACCTATGATAAAATCCTCCGCTCGTTTGGAGCCCAATAAAAAAATTTCAAAAGTATATGGATATGGAAAAGATTCTTTATTCTTAAACAAGATGTGTGATTTGTTACTTAATTATTACTTATTAAAGTTTAATCACAAAACCCTTTTATCACAGGATACCGTCGCTCCAAGGATGTAAATATTGTGACAGGGGAACTAAATGATATCTATTAATTCTTTATTTTATAAATTAAAATATTTAATTTTACTTTTACTATCTCTCCAAACTGGACAACACCATGAAGGGAAGCACGATGGGATTGATGATTTTTGGAGATGTTTTGCAGAAAACGACTAGTCATTTGAGGGCCTGTTCCAAAACACAGATATCAGTTATTACATCAACCATGTATGTTATGTAACAGCACCGATTTTTACATTTAACACAGAAATGTTGTGATGAAAGTTAACTTGCCTCGTTGCTCTTGTTGAGAGAAAGCACAACAATCTTATTCAATAGTAAGTAAAAGTTAAGGGCATACGTAATTCAATCAAAACAGACCTAAGTCTATTTAAGAGCACCTGCCACTCTGTATTTACTCTTCTGTAGTCTCAGTGAATATGTCTAAGTGTGTAATATAAATATTTTCTTATTAAATTACATCTAAATGCAATCTCATCTGAGAATTAACAAGCACTTGTCTTTCTCTGAACTTGCAAAGTACCTTGAGCTGATTCTGTACACAGATTGACATGCTGACTGTTATCAAAAACAGCTCAGAAACCTCACGCTAATGTTTTCACTGAGAGCTTCATCATCACCGAAAGTGCTCATACCACAGCTTGTTTATCACCGTACAATAGCAGGACGGAGTGTGGTCGTTAAAATCCCACCCCGCCAGAGCTTGCTTCCCGGTTTCACTCCGGGATACAGAGATTACGGAACTGGTTGGAAAAGCGGGGATTAGCTTTAGGGATTGAACCAGGAAGTCGACATTCGCAGCCAAAACGCTCACGCTTCCGCTGAGTTGGATCGTGGTGTAACGGCATTTTTAAGCGGCAGGAAGTGATATATAGCTGAGACCATCAGGATGAGCCAGGGAGGCCAATGAGAGATGCATTTTGAATAATATGCATTAATTCCCAATGACATCATGAAAACCTTCCCACTGATTTTGCTAAATGCTGTGTCCTACTTCATCCTCTTTCACACGGGATCAAATGACTCTTTCTTCTAGAAAATTATGACATTGACTCAGAAATGAATTCCCTAGAAATCCCAGCAGTGTTGTGGCCATGAGCAAAGAAAATAAAAATCTAAAGCGATCTCTCGGCTGAATGGCAGGCCCTTGAGAGCAGCGTTTGACATTGAAGTGCCGCGGTGCTTCTTCGTTAATGGCTTCGTTTTACATCAATCAAGCCCAATCTGAGCGCAAAAGATGACTTTTATCATAAGGAGATAATATAAAACGGAAAAAAAACAATCTCAAGCTTCTGTATCTGTGGTGGGGTTTTATCTCTGTGTTCAGAGCTCAGTTACTGCCCTGGTGGTTCTGAGCATGCTCCATGAGAGCGCGTCTGAGTCTCGTGTGGGTGAGTACTAAGTGGGTGTGTGGCAGCGTTGAGGAGATGGTGTCTGGATCGCCTGGGCAGAGATCGCATCTCCAGACGGTTTCCTCGTTGCCCAGACAGCGACAGGTCAGATCAAGGTAACGGGCGGTGCGTATGCACCAGCAGGGACAGTGGGTGTTTTCATTTTCCGGCCAGTACCTCTTCCTCTCTCACAAGATATAGAGGGCCAGGAAATCTCAAGGACTCACAACATCGCGACTTATTTTTCTTTTTTTTTTCCATTTCTTTTTTTTTTTTTTTTTTTTTGTAAGAGGAACAAACTGGCACAGGCTCCAGAGCTGTAGAAAGTGTTTCTTTTCTCCAGAGCTATGGTGACAGGAGCGCGCTTGTTCAGGTTTCAGGTTTTAGTAGCGCTGAGCAGGTAGCCCCCACACACGACGAAAGAGCAAAAAGCCCAACTGCGCGCACTGTGCACTCCCGTTTCCTAGCACCAACTGTGAACCTGGTTACCATGGCGCCGCCGTGAGTCAGATGTTGAGGTAGGGAAAGAAGCGCTATGGGTGGGGGGTTGGGGGGTTGGGGCTGCAGCGCCTGAGGCTGCTGTCTCGCTGGCATGCAAAACCAGACTGGCCATAGCTAACGCTAACAAACAGGCAGCGTCTGTTAGCTTTCGCGGACCACGCCAGTCTGGCCTGTGCCTCCACCATTAGACCAAAACACTGAAGCATGCTGACCTGAAGAAATATAAACCAGAAGTCCAACTACTATGCTATTCATTTCAAATGTTACAGATAAAATAAAGAGACGATATGAAACTAAGTTTCCCCGTGAAGAAAAAAAACTGTCCTAAAGTATTATGTAAATTAGGAAACTGAAAATCGGTTAATGGTGTTTTCCTCTTTTTAATTATGTTTTTCCTCATTTTCTTTTTTCCTCAGCTCATATTATTAATGTCTGCTTAAGGCTTTGAGAGCTGAGGTAAAATTTTTCAGCAGAAAAATCATTTGGAGTTATGAATGAGGTGTATTTAAGTTCTTTCAGTGTATCACAACATGAAGAATGATGTATTTATTACATAGAAGCTTTTGTTGTTAAAATGTACATTGTTGTTAAAGCGTGCTGCAGTTAATTGAATGTCCGTTGCTGTGTTTGGGTATGTGGGCTTAAGTCCCACGCCAGCGTCGGTTCTCCAGTCCAGCTGAATCTGGCTCCCTCGCGCTGTTCTTTGGCACCCTGAGCTGTGAACGGCCCACATTTTACAAGAACACATTCCATGTCTTCCGGGAGACTATGCTGTTTAACCACTCGCTAATGGGGGGAAAACCACATGACACGAACCACGCAACTAAGTGCCCCCATCAAAACAACAGACGAGAGCTTTTTTTTTTTTTTTTTTTTTTTGAAACGTCGAGGCAAATATTTATTGACACTGCAGTTGCAGCATCGTTTGGTGTGTCGCTGCTCTGGAATTGTGTCTCTCTGATGAGATGAGACTGGCACAGCTGAAATAAGTTCAGTAATCATTAATGACATACTCAGGCTTAGGGCTTACCCATGCAGACAAGCAGCCGGCACATTTGTGCTGGTTTTTAAAAAGCTAGCGTGCAGCTTTTTCGGGAGGAGGGCTTCACGATGATGATAATGCACTGTTTCCAGCGTGTCTACATGCACAAGAGGATGAAAATACGAGCAAAAATGAGAAAAATCTAAAGTACAGGACCGCCAATGGCTGGAGCAGATTCAGGCCTACAGAACCAAGGACACGGTGGAAAAAACACTGAGCTAAAAGACTAGAGAGGTAGGGCATTAGTGTTAGGTCAATGAGAGGGATTACATACAGACACAGCAGATGAAGTGTTACATTGAGCCAAAGGCATGACAACCACAATTACCATGAACAACTTCATCGCTAATATGGACAATGGCGTTCTATGTACAAGTATGGCTGCACAACGCAAATAATATCCCTACTTCATAACTATAAGTCAGAGAATCTTAGAGGCAAAAGATCTCAGCTGTTTTTCCAGCACTTCAGATACATGTAGAAATACATTACAGCTTATAACAAATACATTACATGTATACAAACATTTACACTTGAAGAATTTTAAATTTAAGCTCAGTAAGCAGTACTGCATGTATGTCGGCTCTAGATGTAATGGTGTCAGGGAAGTTGGGTTTTTAGAAACTGGCCTTCTAATCAGAAGGTTACTGGGTCAAATCCCTGTCAGAGCCGTCCTTATAACCCTTTTACTGGTTTGCCAAAAATTACAGCGTACAGTATAAAGCTAAAAATATTTAAGAGTGTATTTTCACTGTAAGTCATACTTGAATCTGGGAAATAAACGGTGGCCATAACTAAGACAGAGAGACTCAAAGCCCAGACGGAGTGACAGCAGTCTGATGAAAATCTTTCCCAAAGGTACACGTGTGGTGAAGTCCTAGACCGATGTGACGGGCTGCATGAATAGGTTCTGGGGTAGTTCAGCAGATTTACGGTCAGACCTTCCTGTTTGGCTAATTTCCAACTCATTTTCATCAGCAGCAGTCAGATTTTCCATCCACAATTACACAAACTCAAACACTGAACATTTGTCATAAAAATAGAACCTTGAACGCAAACTAAGCTTCGAGGCATGAACATAAATGAAAAGGATAAATGGAGGGGAATATTTTTTTTTCTTAATATACATCCTGAAAAACATTCTGCTCTAAGAAGTGAAATGAAAAACAACAACGTGCTCACACAAGCCGAATAACATTTTCTGTACGTCCGTACATACTGTACATACAAGCTTGTCAGTATTAATTATGATAAAAGGCACAGTAACCATATCCTTTAATCTCAAAGATATATGCAGATCAAACTGAGAACAGAATGCAAGCAGAAAACACAGTTAAACTGAAACAAGCACCTCCAGGTTCCACAGCCTTTGTTTTTTTTTTTTTTAAAGATGCAAAATCATTCTAGAACCCTGTGGACCGAATTCCACTCTCACTGGGCCTGAATGTGTGACATCACAATGCCAGGAACCCTGGCTTTGCTGATTGGCTGGAAGCCTCTCCAGCAGGCGGGGATGAGGGGACATGCAGATGGGGGAAGAGTATGTAAAAGACACAGCCATACACATAATCATTTTCATAAACCCGACCCGGGGGCCAGGCCGCAATGCGACCACATGTCAGACGGTGCACAGGAAGCACGGCCACACACGCTACTTCCTGGTGCATACCTGAGGCGTGGTTTAGGGTACCGGCTCACCTGGACCACTGGGTGACCCCCAGTGGGGGCTTTGACCGCGCCCCTGCTCCCCTCCGTCTCGTAGTGGGCGCGGTGGTGAGGTTTGGGCTGCACTTCGATGTTGAGCTCGTACTGCTCTGTGCGGCGGGGGAGGGGCCACTCCAGAGGGGGGAGGGAGGCCATGGGAATGCTGAAAATGTGCCCCCAAAAATACACATCTGTTACTATTAACGAATAAGACCAAGCTGCACAAACCAAACACAGACAGCAGGAGGACAAATGCAAACAAATCCTGTTATTATTGGAAATTATTGCCAAATTTACAGACAGTAAAGCAGCCCCATGCAAAAAAAAAAATTCCAGGAGGCTCATTGTGTGCACAGGTTTGTGTTTCTGCCGATTACCCTGGCTCAATTAGCTAATTAGCAGCAAACTCAAGGTGCTGATTTAATTGTAGATTAGGCCGTGGTAGAACGTCTCATACACAGACAGGAGAATCGTGTTTGGCTGGCATTCAAGAGCCGATAAAGAAATTGAGCCGAAATCTAAGATCACATTAATGACTGGGGCTAATTGGATGAGTAACAGCAGGAGCTCCAGAGGCCATGTGACACAACGGTTAGGAAATTAGCCTCAACACAGAGGTTAACTTCCCACATAGGGCGCTGCTGCTGAATGCTGAAACCAATAAGTTATGATGAATTGGCTCCGCAAACACCCAGCTGTATGAATGGGGAGCATTTTTATCACTTTTTTTTTTTTTCAAAGTTAGCTGTTTAAGCAGCTCTGGATGTGAGTCTGCTACATGCTTAACGAGCTCTATTTCTAACTGTGATGTGCACTGTCTTTCACACAGCAGTGACTAAGCAGGTGTTACTTTTATTTTTCAACCATCGACAAACTCATAACGGTGCGGAGGTGTGAACAGCTCAAGTTCAAAGTGCACGAGCTGGCTGCAGAGCGTGCTGCGGGTGCGCTCGAGGTGGCCCAAAGCCGCGCGTTATCTGCAAGACCCAAACGTGCAGGTATGTGCAATGATCCAACCGAAAACGGGACGAGAGGTGACACGCTTTTGGCAGCCACTCCTTTGATCTTTATTCTGCTTTACATTACCGTTCTAGCGTGGGTTAGCTTACAGTAGGACTGAATATGACATCTGTTGTGTTCTACATGGGTAGTATGATTCACTAATATTTTGTTTTTCATTACTGTTATGATTGTTAATGAAGATTAGGACCTATCTCTATGCTAACACCTGGTCCATAGCTACAACTTTTCTGTAGCTTCCACTCTTATGTGAAATAAATGGCTCCGATATTTGTAGGATTAGGTTTATGATTTTACTTATTTCCATGTTTGGAACTTATTTCTTTCGATGTGTTGTAAAGGCATGTTTCCCCCATCGGCTCATACAGTAGGCTTTCTTTTATAAGAGAATTTCCTTTAATAAATCATATTAGACCAGCAGCATACTAATGGACCAACTCGAATCAGCCACATTGTGGTTTGGCCCTGCGTTCAGTGATTAATCTGAGGAAGTATATCTTATTTATTTTACCTATGGGCGATGCTTGATTGAGTCTAACCCAGCTCAAGAATAAAAACACTACTGAGCAAGTTATGCCTTACAGCAAAAAACTTTCATTAATCTGTCACTGACCACTGAAGTGAGTGCAGGATCGAATTTCCCAAAAATATCAAAGTGATACTTTATTCATAAATATATACGTTTGTTTCTGCATGCTTGATGTGTAGCTTTTTTTTCTCCCATCATGATGTTGAGTTGAGACGTAATCTAAACACTGCTTTCCATAATCCCGCCAGCATCAACATGTATATGTATGAGACCAGCTTTCACGGTGAGGAATTAAACTACAGGCCCGCTACACGTCTGTGTTCTGCTGGTCAGTAAACTGTGTCCTCCTGTCTCCTGTTTAATCTGGGACTTCAATGCAGATTCAAACCTTATTCCACTGTCCATAGTCATTAAGGTGGGAGAACACTTAAGATGAATCCAAACTTGGCCAAACGGGGTCAAACCACAGCCGAACCTGTCACATCGAGTAAACGTGCGTATGCTTTGTACGGCTCCGTGTCACCGTCCGTTTTACTGTTCACCACTAGGCAACAACTACCCAAAAAAGCTGGTAACATTTTTGACCGATCACAAACGACCAGGCGTTGTGTGGAGAATCCGGCCAGTTCAGCAAGCATCATTAGTAACCAACGCATAGAGACTTGGCAGAGCCATCTCGTGTTGTCTTGGGCCGTTGTTCTCAACCTCTCACAAGAAGTGGCTGTCAGCATTTTCTTAGTCGGCAGAGTCGACCAGCTTGAAGGGTCTGTGGTCACATAGATTGCTTGCTATCAAATAACTTCAGGAAACATCTGTGTGCACTTTAGACCATGCAAAAGCACACAAGTATTAAAAAAAACAGCCCATGGGACACAAACAGCTAACTCTCTAACACAGTATAGAAGTCGTTCCACAGATTCTATAGACTCAGCAGATACTCAACCACATGTTCTTACAACTGAGCTTTACTGCTGACCCATTCCAGCCAGATGCTTTCATGAATATTCATGTCATGGGCATGACCACGTGCCAGTCTTTGAAAATGGATGTGCTGCACTGTATTACAAAGCCACAAACCCGTTACTAGCCGGAAACCTCCGATCATTAAGAGGTAGAGAGGGCAGGAGAAATGTGGGAGCTAACCGTTGGGTTAGTCTGCAGCGGGGAGCGCCGACCCTTTGTCCCCGACAACTACAAGGTGTGGCTGGCTTTGGTTGTCACCTTCAAACCAGCAACAAATCCACACCCAAGATACCAGGGGTGCTAAGGCTCCTGCAGGGTAAGCAGCTCTGCTAACTGATCAATCAAGTGAGGAGAGAATTCACACCCAAGATACCAGGGGTGCTAAGGCTCCTGCAGGGTAAGCAGCTCTGCTAACTGATCAATCAAGTGAGGAGTGAAGAAGAAAAACAGCACAACCTGTAGCTCTG
The DNA here is from genome assembly GCA_022829145.1 of Albula goreensis. NCBI lineage: Eukaryota > Metazoa > Chordata > Actinopteri > Albuliformes > Albulidae > Albula > Albula goreensis. Next base: position 2,578,931 of record CM040747.1, read on the forward strand.
CAGGCCCAGGGTTGGGCACTCACGGTCTGTAGAATCTATAGGCATTATACCAGGTCAGTGTGCAGCTGACACGATCACTGTCATTGATTCCGTTTCTGGGAAATCAGGGACTCTACCACTGATTTCCCTTATTTCACAGAATGTGTGTTATTTTATTTTTGGGTAAACTCTGCGAAAGCACTGTGAAAGCACTCTCTGAGCTGCATGTCTGTGGGCTAGATTCAATCACATGCACTTAGTCTCTTTAAAGACACAATGTTATTCAATCTGCTTTGCTAATTCAGCCAAAAAGGATTTTACACTGAAACTAATTTGTTACATTATATCAGAGGCAAGCAAATGTGTGTGTTTTAAACAGAATAGCTTATGCCCTGAACAAGACTAAGTGTGACTAAATCCATCCTCAATGACAAACAGAGACCTGCCCCCCCCCCCCTTACCTGCAGATACCAGGGACCAGCGGTTTGGTCCACATGGGGGGGATGACGAAGAAGGACTCGGGTTTGGCCTTTACGTCCTGGTCGCAGGACACCAGGTAGCCCTCCTGCTGGTTGTCCAGGTACAGGGAGTACGCGGGGTTGGTGGTCTTGACGATTTTGCTGGGGATGGACCCCGCCGGGCCGCTGCCGAAGCCGTTGGTGCCGTCGGCTAGGCCGGGGACGGGGCCATAATGGCCGGCATGGGGGTCCTCATGGCCGGCGTGGGGGGAGGGGCTTCGGGACCGATGCCCGGCGACCAGGCCTGGGTTCTTGTACATGTCGTAGGTGCGTTTCCCCTGCGGGGAGGTGGAGCGCGACCCCGGGCGGGGCGAGGGCGAGCGGGGGGCCAGGCAGCTGTCCTCCGTCACGCTGGTGCGGGGCGACGTCCCGGGGGACGTGCGGGGGGACCCCGCGTGGATGTTCTGGAAGCGGGGGCACAGTTCCCCCGCGGTCTGGCCGTTGCTGGGGGACACGCAGGGCGAGGCCCAGGGGGAGTAGCTCTCTGAGTGCCAGCTGGTGGAGGAGTTGCTGCTGGCTGGGCTGAGGCACTGGGGCTCCCGGTACGCCAGGCTGTCCTGCCCGGGAACGGTGAGAGTCCGGGGGCCGATGCTCAGGGGGTGGGCCTGCTGGGAGTCCCTGCTGTGGGGGTACAGCTCGCGGGAGGGGGTGATCTCTATCCGGGGGCTCAGTGCGGGGACCGCCCACCCTGGGGTGCTCCAGGTACCCCTTACTCTCCAAATTTTCGTACCCAGTGAGGCCCCCTGGGGGGGGCTCGTAGGGGGATGGGCAGGATTTGATCCCGTAAGGGGGAACCTCTTCCAGGGGGTAGGACACGCCAGCGGGGCCGGTGTGGACTTTGTGTGAAGAGAGATTTGGCTCATCTACAGTGACCCAGGGAGAGAAATTACCCATCAGGAGACAGCAACAAATGGAGACTGATACAGACGTGACTGAGGCTAGAGGAAATGGCAACCAAATTCTACCTTCTTCTCTACTAAGTGTTAATTAGGGGTTTCTTTCAAAGACAACAATATTACACATTGTATATTTATCTTCTAGTGTCGTTTTAACCCCTCATTGCGCTGTCTTGCGATATCACCTTTAATTTGTCACACCTGAATGCATTTAAGTCGCAGACATAAAACAGCCCAGTCTCTATGGTTTCCGGCATGGCTAGCTGCAGCTGGGACAGCTCAGGACAGACACCATCCTGCTGCCTTACAGTGACCCAGAGGACATTTAAGTTTAGGTTCTGTTAACTATTTCAAACACATAAGTTACCCATCCCACAAGGAACATACGCATGTTAACTGACATCATGACGATTAGGCCTTGTGTGACTGGCTAAAAATGCACAATGATCAGAAAAGCAAAGTGTTTACATTATCACAGCACATTATAGTGGTCAGGGAGGAATTTACCTCAGAGATATCAACACACTGATTATTCATACTGTAGGAAATGACTCTCACAAAAACATATGTAATATTTCACATTATGTATGCGCTCTTGAACCATCAATCTGTCTACTTTTTTACCCTCGAAGCATTCTAATTGTTGTTTTGCATAGAATAAAAACACTGATGCAAATGAATAATTACAATGTTGGACAGCTGGTAAAAATGTTAGTTACACCAATAAAGCAGTTTGTCTTCCACCACAATCTTTGGCAGTGTTCAAATTAATCATTTTTTACATTAATTACTTTTCTGTTACTTTCATATTTCTTCATCCCCACTGACGTTTTACAGAATACCCACACAGTGCAGAAGACAAGTCTCTACACCTGACAGGTGTCTTTGCACTAAATAACCCTAATGAAATTTTTCTTTGGCCTCAAGCGCAATGAGTTAGTTTGCTGGGCTAAAACAAGTGAAGGGAAAACGTTAAACGTACGACTCAGCACGTGAAATAACTTAAAATATATATTTTTATCATAAAATCCAATGCTCTATTTGTATATATAACCGGTGTTCCTAATAATCTGGTCGTTTTTTAACGCAGACGGAATACTTTTTGACACTGTAAAAATCCGTCTCCATTGAATTTAACATTTGTTTGCGGTACAAACCTTGGTCCTCCCCGGGAAAATCATTGCAAGGCGGGTCATATTCGAACAGGTATTCGAAGTCCAGCTCATCTTGGCAGTTTACTTGACTGAGTTCCTCAGCTAGCTCTAATGCGTTGGGGTCCTTGTCTTCGTAAACGGAGGTCATCTGTCTTTCTTTTAAGCGTTTATGTCGATTCGCAATACGATGAAAGGTACCACTAATATTTCGCAGTGATCCTCATTCAAGGCGATTCAAATCTGTCCGCTCAGTCGCGAGTGCGGAGGCGCTCGTTTGGCGGCAGAGCGGGTGAGGTCTGGGTGAGAGGCGAAGTTAACGTTTCGAAAAGCAGGCGCTGCATCAAAAAGCCGTGAAACTGACAGCAACACAATGGCAGCTTCCGCCTCCAACTTCACCACATGTAGATAAGGCGTGTCTTTGCTCACAGAGTAAATAAATACAGCCAGGTCCCAAACGCAGGGTGCACACGCCTCCTAATGATCAATCATAGAACGACTACATTCAGGAGTGTACACGTGAGAGCTTCCGAAATATCACATTCTGTTTAATTTCCCCGAAATACATCAACGTGGGTAGGGGTTTTAGGAAAACTGTATTCTATATCTGGAAGGGAATGAGATGATTTCGCGCTTCTGTCCATGTGAGTTTGTTGGAACAGTGAGTGAAGAACACGTGGTGCAAGGTGACTCTGGGATGCGCTTATTTATACAAATGTAACCATTGACACGTCGTCCTTTTTGTTGCTATTCTTGTCAACATAAATTACACGGAGTTCCACGCCATTACACGAGTTTGTGTAAGTGCCGTTATGTAATCGTAATAATAACTTCTTATAATCTTTTAGTGAGAGACGGATTTAGAGCCCGAACTGAATGAATGTAAGAGCCCTGGCCCCTCTAACGACAGTACAAACTGCTTTAAATATCGGCCAGGGAGGAACAGTACACCCTACAGTTACACTTCTATCTCAGAAATACCAGACAAGATGAGGCGGAGTAATAGACTGACGCGCCCCCTCCTCTGAAGTAATATTTACACGGACACTTCCTTATGAGAGGAGGAGAGAAGACAGACCGGACCATTCATAAATGTTCATTTTTAAACGTCTCCCTTTTGCCTTTGGAGTAACCTTACAGTTTAACAATGGAAAAAAAATGGTGTTAAACACGAAGCCTTTATTCTAACTCATCACACAATAGCCATTTGTAAATAGGGGTTTTGCGAGTTCCATGTCTAATAAATGAATACAGTATGGACATGCGATAAGGGACATACAGACGCTGAAGTCTGTGAAGTATATTTTAAGTAGCTGCTGAGCCACAGTCCTCCATTCGCACTCAGACTTATGAAATTAGTCCCACGTGGTGCTATAATGAACCACACTTGGATGTTATTACCATTGCTGGCGTCCCATACCTTGTAAGCATATGTTGATTGCTTTTAACGAAATGTGGTTTTATGTATTAGTTCATTGTTGTGTACGTTAGTTGTTGAACAAAAATGCGAGACCGTTTCCGTCTATTTCTTCAATTCAAGTCAAAGTGGATCCATTTTTACTGAACCGAAATCACTGACACGCCTTCGAGAAGCAGGACCCGCGTGGATCCGTCCTGAGCTGGGATCACCGAACGGGGGCGTGGACTGAGGAACACGCGCACTTACTCAATGAACGGCACAAAACCGTTCCGCAGTCGTGTAAGCTTTTTAGACCAACTCTCTATGGGCGTCTCAGAGCTCAACTTCGGTCTACACTGTCAGTGTAAAGCAGGCGATCATAACGATTGCTCCTTCGCTAAGATTTAGGAGAACAAGACGAATATGACAAATAATGCAAACCTAAATACGTGTCATAAAATTTGACAGCCGAATCATTGACTACATATAAACTGCCTCTTGGCGAAAAAGCTTGGCTATTCATTTTAAACCAACCAGCTTGTGAATTATTGAAATCAAATCGCTTTACACGCAGAATGATCAAATCCACATTGCTTGTAAACGTTGTTCTACTCAGGGACCCCGTCCAGAAATTTCGGAGACCCGAAAAGCAATTTTATTGAACGCGATGCTTTTACCGTTGTGTTACTACGACTCGTTATTAAAATTGCTCTCTGGAACTCACTGAGTTCTCAAACGGTTAGAAACACCGCTTTTATATGCTGCCATGACGTAAACCACGACCTTACAAAAGATGCTGGTGTTCTCCCTAAGTGCCTCGATTATGCTGAGGGCAACTGTAAATAGTTAAAAGCTGTGTCTTTCCAAGCTGAGTCAGACAACGTTATAAGAGCATGGTATTTATAACAAAACAGTATGGTTTGCACAACTGGACATGTAGCTATTTCTGTGAAAAATGGTTCGGAAAAAGTATGAGTAGGCTACATTAACTACACATTTGCCATAAAGCTAGCCACCTGTGTGAAATGACAGTAATATGAACATCGTTAAAAATCTTTAAAATCAAATGGGTTGATTACCAGATTATCAGATCACAAAACGTCATCACGCGCCATCCATACCTTGATCCACCGACCTCATGGTGTGGTACTGCGCCAGTCTCCAAGATTCTCTAAACATTTGGAATATGAAATAAAATAAAAATATATATATAAAACAAATTAACAGTAGAAAATAAATCTTCCTTTAAACATGGTAGTCAAAAACTTAGTTTGAACTGACTGAAAATCAAGTTCAGAAACAAGACGATATAATATTCCTTTAAAATGCAAAAAAAGGCACGAGTTAAAATAAGAACAGCAAGCTACGGCAATGGTATGAAACTCTTTCCTCGCTCTGAGGATTACTAGTTTCAAGAGCAGCTTCCTTCCCTGCTCTGAATGTTTATAATGGTCGAATGCAGTAAAATAACGGGATTCCCTCAGTGTTTCCTCCTGTTTATGCGCGTCGCCGTGGCAACCTGGAGCGGCTCCATCTCGGAGACTCAGGGCTTTCCTGCAAAGCCCACACTTCTGGAATCCATGACGTCTCCAAACCCAGCGCCAAGGCATTCTGCGGCTTCGCTCAGACAGTGGCACACAAGAACTTCATTGTAGGGATGAAAAATTACTGAAGGGGGAGAAAAGTGAAAACAGGACTAATGTTTAAATATATACATAAAAGTAGGCAACTGCCGCATTTGAATGTTTACAGGTACTAAACCGGCCTTGGCTTGTTAGCCCGAATAGCATAAGAGCATCTTTCATAATCTTATGGTTTTAAAGCGAGTGGAAGGGAAAATACATTGATTGATTCAGTAACATTAGACTCGTCTTTTCGCACATGGAATATTTTGCGGACCTCAGACTTTCCACCAATATTATCCATTTTCTAATGGAATTTCTTTGCTCTAATGTAGTCTAATCGTCCGTGCGTCTGGTCAGTTTGCCTCGAAAATGGGACGATGACCTAAAACTGATAGGAAAAAACTGCATAAATAAAAGACGCTATATAGGGTAAAGTGTAACTACCAAAAGTTATACAACTTCAAAAATTGATGTGTATGCTGATGAAATCAGTATGATACGTGGCCGACATCAGTCGCGTTTTAGGTCATATTTACAATGTATACGCGCAGCAGTGGAATATAATGGTTAAGCATTTAATTTTGTCACTCAGAGGTTTCAGGTTAGACTTCCAGCTAAAGCATTCCATCTTCAAGCAAGGCACCTCACCCGAATTGCCTGAGTCATTACACAGCTGTATAAATGGATAGCGTGTAATGTGCAAACTCCAAGTCACTCTGGGTAAATCTGGTTCTCTTTTGGATGTCCAGGGATATATCATATCATACATTGGCTCTTTTGAATGTCCCTACATATGACACACCTGCAATCTGTTACAACTGGGTGAGATGGCTGGCAAAGTGTAATGTGCCATAGCATCAGTGAAGCCCCATGAAACACAAATATTGATATATTTTTGAGTTGATAGAAAAGAATAGACAAAATATGAGTGTATGGGTTTGAAAAAAAAAACAGAAGTATTATTGCTGTCTCAAATAAATAGTAGAGGTCATGTGAAGACCAGCGGAGGTGTCACTCTTTATCTGGACCAGGGAGGCGGTATAACATTCCTTTGTGGTTGCACAGATTCATGAAGTGATTTAGAGGAAGGAAGGAATGATCCTTTTCTTACCTGGCAGCAGAATTCACTGAGGGGAAGCATTGGCATGTACGGTATACCTGTGTTTTTGCTGAATATATGTCCCTCTCAGCTGCACTCATCTCCTGGCTGTGTGTGAAAGAGCGTGAAAACAAAATCACAAAGATCTCCAATCCCCATTGCTCTGTAAACACCCGGAGAACAAGCTATGCCTTCAAGATGTCCTCACTCTGCACCCACAATCCACCAGGTCTTGGCATAGCTATATCAACAAAGTACTGCTGTAGTACTTTTAAAATGTAGGCCCACCAGCAGTCTGTCTTTCGCCTGCAGAGCAGTGACATACGGTCGCTGCAGTGCGTCTGTTTCCCTGGGATTTCAGTGGCCTCCTCTTACGATCCAGAGGTGCCCCGCCAGCTCTAGTCCCGTTTAAACACTCTTTACACACGTCCCATTTACACACTCTTTACACAAATCCCGTTTACACACTCTTTACACACGTCTCGTTTACACACCCTTAACACACTTCCCATTTACACACTCTTTACACACGTCTCCTTTACACACTCTTTACACGTCTTGTTTACACACTCTTTACACACAACTCGTTTACACACTCTTTACACACGTCTCCTTTACACACTCTTTACACACAACCCGTTTACACACTCTTTACATACGACCCGTTTACACACTCTTTACACGTCTCGTTTACACAGGTACAACGCAGCTTCACAAATGATCATTTTTCAACTATTTCTGTATTCGTTTCCCTCATGCACGGACCCCTTTTATTGCAGAGAGGGATATAATGAAATATGAAATATATGGCACTGGAAGTAGCCAGGTCACTTCAGATAAATGCGAGGTGCTGAGAATCGACCATAAATGTTTCGAGAAAAGGTAATTTAGCTCATTAACGGCTTTTCTCTCCGCTGAGGCAGAGTAACGCACATCAGGAAGTAGTGAAATTCTGGGGCACCGATACGAGCCAAGGAAAACTCAATCAGGCTTTACAATGACTGCATCCAGAAGGAGAGACCACGCTCGCTTTCAGGCTCAGAGTCAGGAAATAGCTGAGGCCTGCGTTACTTTTAGGACCGAGAGTTTACACCGTGCACCTCAGAGAAACGGCTAATGGCCTAACAGTAAGCTGCCATCACAGCATGTTATTAAGTGTAAATCTACCTGGCTGTTTAGGCCTGAATTAGCCAGTGCTCAGACTAGGCCTGCAGCCACGTCAAGATCTATTTGTTGAAAGAACATAATTCTTTCTTTATATATCTTTTTTTTCTTCATGTTTTTTTTTTCTTATTTATTTATAAATGTCACAATTTAAAACTGGGTTTTGGACATTCACAACACATTATGCATATGGCTCCAAATAAGATCGTTTATGAAAGTGTTTATTTTCTGACAATCAAACAGGCTTCAGAAGAAAAGTGTAAAAACTGGTATGGACTTCAAGTGCCAACATAGATTATGAAATAGCTGTTCTATAATGACTATAAATGAATGGATTACTTTCAGTGGTGTTTCATATTGGTGCAATGTTGGAGATGTACTGTAAAACCACCAGCCACACTGATTGACACAGACTATAAAAGTAAATAAAGTTAAGATACAAAATGTATGAAAATCATAACCAGACTAAATACATAACAGTCATTTGATGGCGTGCACCTTAAAGACACGTCCCAGCTCTGGAGTAGTGGAAAATCATTATATCATCAGAGCAGAAACTATTATAAAAATCATCAGGCCATGAACTTAAACATTTGAAAAAGTAAACATTTCAAAGTTTACATTTGTCAGTTACAGCTAATAACATATTAAATAAAAATATGCAAAAATAACATGTTGTGAGTGGAACATAAACAACTACATGAGACAAGAAAAATGATACTTATAAACATATAGGAATATAATTTCTCTGTAACATTTTTGTGTGTTGGCCAAAATATGTTATTGCCTGAGGAAACATATTGGCAGATTTTATAAAGCGTATTTATGTCCAGAAAGCTTGCCAGTACAGTATCCACGCTGTGAAGACACTATAAATCCACCGTACCTAACAGCAAAGTAAATCTGACCTGATCACTTTATAATGCATACTGTATAATGTCTGTGACTATAATCACTTTGGGAATAATGAACACAAATATCCATCGTCTTTTTATCACGTTAGACATGTTACATTTGCCTGGGTACTTAAACCATGCACATTTATGAGCTCAATAAATGTTACATTATTTTAACATCTCACATCTTACCATTTTCAGCTGGCACAGTTTGATGTGTTTCTACATTTCTAAGTCAGCAAACAGCTCTTGAGGAACACAGACAGAAATAAGGGCTAACATGATGCAGCGAAGTGAAGTGATGTTCTTTAAAAACATAAACGTCATTTCATACCATACACTATAGTCAATCACCTGAAAACATTGGCAGTTGTAAAATGAACAGTGTAACAACCATGCTGACTTCAATAAACCTCCTTGATGAGTTTAAGTCTGTGCCTTTGAACTTGCAAACAACGAGGGTGACTATGTAGTCTGCTATAAACTCTAAATTTAAGAAGGCGCACCGATCTACGCTACAGTGACGCTCTGCTCTGAATGATGTATTGGAAATGATTTATACTGCGCCGAACGAAAGCCCTGCTTTGACTTCTGATATAAAGATGACGCGATGAAGCTGGGGATCTGGAAGAGTATCAGGGGTAGTTACTAGTCTGTAATGACAGAAAACCACAGAATTTGGAACAGGAGATTCGGGCCACTCGTCCAAAGCCTCGGATGCCAGATGGTGCCTACATTCCTGCAGTCTTACAGAACCCTTATGCAACTCAAATTATGAATGAGTAAATTACTGCAGAGAGCGCTTTGAAGGGGAAAACTGTACACGTCGAGACAGCCGAGTTTGCACTTCCGTTTTTACTAGGGGAGCCCTCTTTTTCCGAATCCATGCAGGGTTTTTTCCATCACTGTAAAACTCCGCGTTTAGACGGAGCTGTCTAGGTTAACGCATTACCACGCTTTTCCCCCAAGGGCAACATGTGTGTTTGACCGTTTCGGATGGAACTGTGGAACAGCGATATGGAAACGCTGCATAATATCATGTCTCACGGAAACATTTTTTTTTTCACCATGTTTGGGAAAAGGAAGAGGAAAAATGGACAAGGGTTACATTTAATATGATAAATTCTTAAAATTACTTCATTATTATAGAATTTATGGTGTCCCCTCCATTATTTTTTTCAGAACAGAACAACTTGGGGGTTACGGCAGGTGTGGCCACCCCTAGTTCTGGAGATCTACTGGGTGTGGCTGGTGTTAACCTCCATCTTCAGTAGAAACACTCTCAGACAATAGGAGGAATAGAGGGATTTATTACATGGTTAGGCATAGAAATTTAACACTCGTTTTGGGCTTGGAGTCCTAAGGGGGAGAGGAGAGAGGATGTTCTAATAGGAGAAGAGGACCCCCTATAGGAAAAAACATAATTAGGGAAGGTGGTGATGGGGAGGAGGTGGCATGCCAGAGATGCAAAGCATGATGGGAGCTAGGTACGTGGTGTTTATATACTTGTGTGGAGACCGGAATTGATTGAAGGGGGTTGTCTGAGAATGATTCTCCCGAGCTTTGTTTTAACAAACTCCATCTTAAAATCGGCAGGTAGTTCAGACCTAAGGAACATGGAGAGGTTTTACTCGGTGCTTAAATGATCACTCAACAGCTGCATGTCCACGAAGTTAACTCACCAAAACGCACCGTGACTCTCCAGCATCAGGGCTGGTCACCTATGGGATTGTGGAGTCTGTCGTTGACACAAGCCTGACCAAACATGCACCAAAAATATATTGGGTCAAGCCAAAGGCAGGTCATGAGTTGTAGTGTCGTTGCCTAGGTCACTGATAAACGTCACAGCTCTTTAATGCCTCTGCTCGGCCCAACCATAATGCACTTAGGCCCGTTAGCTCAGAAAACGGGCTTGTGCTATAGCTTTCCAACTGCTATTCTATTTCATTATTAGCAAGTTCTGAACTTTCAATTCTAGGAAAGCAACAAAGAAACACGAAAGAAGTTAAGCTAACATGGGCGCTCAAAGTTAATGTAAATGTTTTTCATTTTGTTTGACTGGCCCAATGACTCCAAAGCTGAGAGAAGGAGATTTCACTGAATCAGCTGATTCCCCTCAACACTCATCAGTAAAAACAAGGTGTACTGTAAATCCAAAGCTATGCATACTGAATCTCCAAAGCCCATATGTATTCATGGTAATAAGGCTAATAGGTGGGTATACTGTCTGAGGAGGTGGGCATACTGTAACTCCAAAGCCCATATGTATTCATGGTAATAAGGCTAATAGGTGAGCATACTGTCTGAGGAGGTGGGCATACTGTAACTCCAAAGCTCATATGTATTAGTTATTATTGGGCTCATAGATGGGTGTACTGTGCACCACTGTACTCTGTATACTTGTGTATACATCCTACTAATCCATTGAGTTCAAGCCACTGAAGACGAAGGGTACACTCGAGACTCCGGTTTACTTCGTAATTGAAATGGGAACCCCTGTCTTTTAAATGAAAATGCCGGTTTTAGGAATGAATCGCATTACCCATCCGTTGTTTTTTTACCCCGTTTTCAGTTCACAAAATGACCCCTGAGACCTTTCTCCTCCGTAATGGAAAGAGCACATCACACGAGTCCTGTTAATGGACTTTCATGAACCGGCTTATGTAATGATAGTTCCGTCGATACTCTGGTGTTCATTGAGGACCCTGCGTTTTTAATCCGCCGTGGAGAAAAATGCACTGCCCTTAATCAACAGATGGAACAATGTAGTGTGAGAATTTCAAACAATCTGCCCATGCACAAAACAACAAAAATAAAAAGAAAAATAATAATGAGAAATGAAAATACCCCAAGCAAAACTGTCCCACACGGCACGGCCCTTAATTAAGCCCGGCATTTCTTCTGTCACCCACACACACGAAACAGGATTAGCACGCTACAAAGGCAGGATTCCCCTGTTTGTTTTCACTGGAACAGAGACGGAGGGGAAAGTCACTCAGGTATAGCCCAAACCACCGCTATAAATCAGCTTAGTATGTTGTTGTTCCTCGCCTACGCTCAGGGAATGCACCTTCTGTGGAGCCGCCCTTGGCTTTCCCATCTCCTGCACTTTCACCCTGCTGTCAAGGAAGGCTTGTGTTCTACAGCGCCTGGTAACCCCTTTTATGATGTCATCGCTCAGCCCCGCCTCCATCCTGCCCTTCTGTTCGTGAGATTGACTTGCATCAATCTGGTGCTAAGACACCCTGCTGTGGGCAATAGGTGTGGGAGAAACCCTGCAGACAGATACACTATGCAAGGGCTTTCAGCGGATAAGCTAAGCTTTGCGTTGAGTTGACTAGTCCGCCTGCACAAGGTTTTTGGAACAGGAGCGGGGAGCTTTCACGTGTGTTACCTTTAGCCGCGGCCTCGTGGAACAGCCTTGGAATCTAAGAGCCAGGGGCTAATGTCATCGCCAGGCAACAGTTTCACAAACAGCATCCAAAGGAAATCCATCGCATTCACAGCCTAAATCAGCGAAACAAGGACAGACAAACAAATCAAGTGTTTGCTTTGTTTATAAGCAGTTACGCTGTCTTTTGCTGGCTCCATCAGGGTTTGGCCTCCCGGAGGTTTGTCTTTTCTATATTTTTGTACATGTCCTCAGATCTATAAAATAGCATGACATCATTACGGTCATGAATGACATCACCTTTTTTCTGGCCATGGAATAGAGCGACGGTATTGGTTGGACGTTGCTGTCAGACTTTGATATAATTAGATGCAGGTTTATTATCCTGACCACATCCTATCATAGCCCAGAGCCACAGCGCCCAGCGCCTCTCTGTGTGCCATACTGAGTTAAGGAAGGGGATTTGGGTAACTGCCAAACAAGCAATGGCCACCTTGTTTATGCCGTGTAACTGTAGAGACCGGGGCGAAAAATTAGCCAGAACCTGACAGAGCAGCTAAGACTCAAGTAAGGCTCCTGTTTTCACTGAAGAAGCTTGGGGCCCGAATGTATTGCACAGTAGTTCCCTCAACTACAGACTTGATTATTCAACTGTGGTGTCTTGCTTCTGTGTCTTGCAGCCAAGTTAGCTGATTAGCATTTTGGACATGGGAACCAGCCCCTCCCACAACCAGAATCCCTCCCAGTTCAGACTACCCAGAATCCTTTCAGGAATGGGGCAGTGGGGTTTTGTGCTACCCAGAATCCTTTAGGAATCAGAGGCTGATCCCAGAATCCTTTGGGAATGGGAGCAGAGGGGGGTTTGTGGTAGATTACCCAGAATCGTGGGAATCAGAGATGCTGAACATAGATGCTACCCAGAATCCTTTGGGAATGGGGACAGATTTGTTTAGCATTAGTTCAGAGAACATTCAGAATCCTTCAGAAATGGAGGTGAGGGGGTCTGTATGAGTTCAGAGGCTACCCACAATCCTTCAGGAACAGGAGTGGAGAAGGTTTGTGGAAGTTCAGAGGCTACCCAGAATGCCTCAGTCACGGCGGTCCGGCCGGGGCCAGACCTGCGGCATTGGGCGTCTCTGGGATTGCGAGGATCGTGACCTCATAAACGGAGGGGCAGGAGGGAAGCCTGGGAGTTCAAAGGTTGGACTCCACCTCTGTCTGTCTCCGGGGGCCTGGAGCGTGCTGCCAGAGCTGCTGACAGCCCGGCAGACACACGGCCGCTCTGGAAAGAGAACAGCAACAGCAACCCCCACCCCACCCCACCCCGTCCCATTCCTCCCATTTCCACCTCTGGGTGAGGGAAGAATTAAGAATTTACAGACTTTTTATTGTCAGGAAACCTTGAATGGAAAGAGAGAGAGAGAGAGAGAGAGAGAGAGAGAGAGAGAGAGAGAGAGAGAGAGAGAGAGAGAGAGAGAGAGAGAGAGAGAGAGAGAGAGAGAGAGAGAGAGAGAGAGAGAGAGAGAGAGAGAGGGAGAGAGGAGAGAGAGAGGAGAGGGAGAGAGAGAGAGAGAGGAGAGAGAGAGAGGAGAGAGAGAGAGAGAGAGAGGAGGGAGAGAGAGAGAGAGAGGGAGAGAGAGAGAGAGAGAGAGAGAGAGAGAGAGAGGGAGAGAGAGAGAGAGAGAGAGAGAGAGAGAGAGAGGAGAGAGAGAGAGAGAGAGAGAGGGAGAGAGAGAGAGAGAGAGAGAGAGAGAGAGGAGAGAGAGGAGAGAGAGAGAGAGAGAGAGAGAGAGAGAGGGAAAGAGGGAGACAGAAATGAGAGAGAGAGAGAGAGAGAGAGAGAGGCTGTGGTGGAGGGAAAGAGAGAGGGAGAGTGAGAAAGAGAGAAAGTGAGGGAGAGAATTAGCGAGGGTGGGGTGGGGGGCAGAAAGAGGAAGAGGTGGAGTGGGACAGCGCGGATGAATCTGCATAGACCTAAAACCGCTAAACTTTTCCACATTGAGAGAGCGTCTGCTTTTGAGATGAAACAGAGAAACAGCAGTGCAGCTTTCATGGGCTCTTGCACGGCACCCTGGCCCGCGCCCCCCAAAAAAAGCCTTCCTCAGCAGTTTTCACTGAAGGGGTAGAAAGAGCCAAAATTAAACCAGAATAGTGGAAAGCAGGGTTCCTCGTTTACTCTGCCTCCTACAAGTCTCCCTGTCCACCAATCAGGGTGGCGCAGTCCTTCCCTTTGATCCAATCACCTGCTACATGTGAGAGGCCAAATCGGTCTGCCGGTGATAAACAACAGGAGAATGGAAGGGCTGAGTGGGGTGAATTAGAGGCAGCCGTGCCGGTGGCCCAGATGCGGTTCACTAAATCGCTCCTGTAGGGGACCCCAGCACCAGTGAACAGCTGCCTGGGTGAAAAGAACACAACGGCTGTTCGGTTATTCTGTGGGCTGGCGTTGAGTTCCAGCATTATTCAGGTCTCAGCTTTGCCTTACTTTTGCAATAATTAAACAGACAAAATTAGGCCTCATTTCCACAAATTACTGCTCATTTTTTCCAAACTCTCTTTCCATAAAAAGCAATATTGTATAGCATCTATGCAAATGGTATAGGGCACATTATGGTATATAACAGCATGCAGGATACATTGAAGTAAAAAGAAGTTTTTTTTTTTGTAGGGGAATGAATGATGGTTTTGGTGATTGTGGTCCAATCAAAACACATGAGATCGCATGTATGCGATGTGCAGTAAGATGTTCATTGGGGAAGCAGGCAGGAGCGACTGGGGGTTCAAGCTCCAGTCACGCCATCACCGGCCATGGCCAGTGGTCCCCTGAGGTGAGGCAACGATCGGCCCTCACTCACTGTTAGCAACCCCAGTTGTCACGGCAACCTCCTCCATGGGAGACAGTTGCTGTGTGAGGCTGAACTGTTTGACTGTGTTCAGGTGGGCCGGGGTGGGGGGGTTATGCAGAGAATCACGCGTCTGATTGGCAGGTTCTGTACCCGGTCCAACACAGCCCCTGGAATATCTTCACTGTGTATCCACTCTGTTATTTCAGCGTTTCAAGGTCCGCCCTGGCCAAACAGCCTTCCTGATTTTAACTGTAGAAACACTCATAAAGTGGAAACTGAGAGTGGCAAAGAGGATAGCTACAACGTAAGCCACAGTCTGTGGGAAATCGTTTTAGGAGGAAGGCAGAAAGTTGAACTTGCCAGTCAAAACACTCATGCTTTCACCGAAATGTCAAATTTTCAGACTTGGATCATTGTGGAGCACAATTTTCAAACTACAGGAAGTGATATATAACTAAAATATGTCAAAATGAGTCAAACAGGCCATTTGATTGACTGATACCTTTTCTAAGTTGGCCATTCACATCTTCATTGTAGCGTTCTCATTCGCTCTGTTATTTCAGCACTTTCAAGGCCCACTGCAGTGAAACTTCCTTCCTGATTTTACTCAAGGAAATACCCATTAAGTGGAATCAGAGAGCGGCGTCACGTAGCCTTCCTATATAATATGCAAGCACCCATGTACGTCACGGCACTGAGGAAACGTTCAGAGGGAAGTGAGGAAATTTAATTTGTCAGTCAAAATATTTGCGCTTTCACTGAAATGTTAGTTTTAAAACTACATGGTGAGGAATACTGGCTGAAAAACAAAACAGGTGACATCAGCCTTCTGATCACCTGATACTGTATCCTGTTAAAGTCGGCCGTTCATGTCTTCCCTGCTCATTCACCCTGTTATCTCAGCACAGTGATACGACATGCAGGTGAGAAGTGAGCCGGGCAGCACATTGCTCAGAAGAGCGCTTTCAGCGACGTGCCGTCGTGTTACATTACAACGCATGACAGGAATTCATCCGCCTTCATCTGCAAGCGACTCACAATGCAGACTGCACGGAACAAGGACAGAACTGCAGCAAGCGTCTCCAATTAGGGAAGTGTCGTCTCACAAAGACCAACAATGCGCAGACCAGGGTTCAGCTGCGAACCACTTTATGGGCATGCCAAGGAAACTAAATAAATGTGTAACAAACAGATCAATGCATATGCATAGTTATTACCACGAGTCAGCAATAAGGACATACAGGAATATTCCTAATACTTCCATGAGTGTGTGTTGTAGCTTGGGAGGATATGCATGCCTGCATGTACTCACGTGTGTGAGTGTGTGTGTATGTGATTGCGTGTGTGAGTGTGTGTGTATGTGATTGCGTGTGTGAGTGTGTGTGTATGTGATTGCGTGTGTGAGTGTGTGTGTATGTGATTGCGTGTGAGAGTGTGTGTGTATGTGATTGCGTGTGTGAGTGTGTGTGTATGTGAGCAGCCTGATTGCTTTGCAGAGGTCCTTAAACTGCAGGAGAAACTCCAGGTGTTATAAATAGGCTCCAGTAATCCTGCTGTCATTGTCTCAGACGGCTCTGCTGGGACATGCACCGTGCGCGGAGCCGGGTCCTCGGTTTCACTAACAGAGCGCCAGCAGCGGCAGACGGGCCAGCGCTCGGCCTACCGTAACGCGCCTACAGCCCGCTGCGCGCGGCGCCCTGCCCTCGAGCTACGCGAAAGGTGTTATTTAAAGATTACAGCTGGGAAAAAATGCAGCTAGCCGGGCGCTAAGTCTAATCAAAGCTGCCCATCCTCTCCCCGGCTAAAAATAGCAGCCGAGCAAAGTGAGTACACACACAAAGTGCGTTTCTCTGAGGGCCCTGTCACCAGTCAGGTTTATGCATGTTCACAAAGGAACGCGTGGGAGGACAAACCTCTCTGAGAAGATGCTTTCTGTTCCCTCTTTCGTTGGGGTGGGTGGTTAATTGGTTCTGACAAACTCTGCATAACTCGGCACAACTGCCAAACAATGCCAAACATTGTGTTACTTTTTCTAAAACAATCATCAACAGAGTAAAAGCTTCTGAGTTTATCAGTTTGTCCTTTAATTATTATCATCATTATGGCTGTTTGTTATCATTTTATTGATTTGTAATTATCATTGTCATCATTTTATTTATTATAGGCAAAAACACTCACAAAATCAACTCCACAATAAATTACACACACACACAGTAAGTTTTGTAAAGACACACTCACACACAAACACACACACACACACACACTCACACACACACTCACACACACACACACACACACACACAAACACACACACACACTCACACACACACACACACACACACACACACACAACACACACACACACACACACACACACACACACACAAACACACACTCACACACACACACGCACTCGCACACACACACACTCACACACACACACAGTCACACACACACACACACACATATAAATGAACGCAAGGACACAATAACGATCACAGCCACACAAACACCAGCATGCAGATATGGAGTGTGGAGAGGAGTAGATGTGTATGGATGAGTAGATCCTCCTGCAGCAGTATTGTGTGTTTATGGAGCGATCCCCCCTTTGAAAGGACCAAACAGGCGTTTGTTTGCGGAGTGCAGTGACTCAGCCATTATGATCTTTTGGGCCCTCTCCTCTCCTTCACCCGTGGGCCCCGTAAGCTCCCTCTCTCTCTCTCCCTCTTTCTCGCTCTCTCTTTCCCTCGCTCTCTCCGTTTGACACGCCGCCTGACTCATGTCGACTCTCGCCAAGGCGCGGCGGCCCATGTGTGTCCTAATCGAAAAGGCATGCTGCCCAACCGCGGCTGACCTCATCCGCGGCCCTGCGCGTAGGTTACAGCCCCGCACACGCTCAGTTTCTCTGGGAACAGCTGGGGCCTGCGGCTGGACCACGGCCAACAGCAGGTGTTGGGGGGCGTGTCTGTCCTCATTTGGGACTGTGTTCCACCTGACGCCTCTCAGTGTGGCTTAAGGTGTCAGTGGGACCATCTTATGGAACACGGCTACGCCTATATGCATGCATCTCTAATAAAAACTTAAACTGGAAAGTATCTTTCTTCCAATGACATGCAAAATAATATTAAATCTAGTGGAGGAAAGATAGAAATGAATAAAGGTGAAATAAAAATTATATAAAAAAGAAGATCAAAGGTAAAAACAGATTAGTAAAAAAAATCCTGTATAGAAAATCAAAGTAAAACTGTAAGTCTTAACATCAGATACAAAACAATCTACAAAGATTGTGGTCACAAAGTTTGATAGCTTGCCTTCTGGACACATTAAGCATTAAGCAGGCCATTTACCCCAAGGCCAGAGACCATCCTGCCCCACATTAAACCTGGACTTAAACATTTCAGCCACCTCTGACTCTGCTGCGCGATATGGCAAGCTATTCAAAACTGACATACACAATTCATCCAACCTTTATTCAATAAACATGGCCAAAGTCTCGGGTACTGGTCTCAGATTTCTTGGACAAGACTGGGATTATCGCTGCGGTTTTCTTCACTTAGTTTTCTTGGCTGCTGGGCTCATCAAATATCCACTGCCGTAACCCTTTCTGGGTGCAGTGGGGATAATCAACGGTGCAGAAACTCCAGACAGATGGTTGGAGCTGCAGTGGGCGCAGGGTGCCTTCCTGTGTGTTAGCACTCACAGGGTACGCATGTTCAAGCGATATGCCACAGAATTGTTCGGAGGGGAGTGGATTCAACCCAGCGGTGGAATTCCAAAAGACAAAAGACCGCTCATGCGTTCCAGCTAAACGGTTTTTTCTTCTGCTTTTGCCTGTTGGGTGACCTTTTTGTTGACAATGTCGCAAACCCTTTGATCTGACGCGCTGCACTGCACAATTCAACGAGGATGTCCAGAGGGGGACAGCTCCATCAGCCCAAAAACGGCAAACAAATAAAGAAAAGATGTCAGCGGCGATGAGCCGTTTTTCCAGCCGTCGTGATTGACTGCGGAATCCTCAAAGAAGCACATCATTTATAACTCACCCAAGATCTTATTAAGTCCTTCCAGCTTGGGGGAGAGATGGATTGGTTTGCGGGGAAATCAGCGTGAGGATTCAACAACAAACTCTGCAAAACAGCTCATAAAAAGGATCTGTGCCAAACGTTTTTGGGAAGAGGTGAACAATAGTGACAGCATATATTACAATGCAGCCCAATTTTCAGGGCCCTATAATGTACCCTCTCTCTTTCTGAGTTTTGAACTCTGTGTACCTTTTTGACCCCCTACCCCCACCCCCCCAAAAAAATAATAATAATTGGGATGACAGAAAAAGTGGATATTCAAAGGACCTCTGGGTTGTAAATATGCAATCTGTCGCAGGGTCATAATTCTCCTGCCGCGGAAACGCAGTGATATACAGGAGGCTAACATGGAGGCCGTGCCGAGGAGTCCGGCCGAAGGCACCGCTGATCAGAGAACCCGGGGGGGGGGGAATTAAAATGATTTATGTGCTCTGCAGTAATTTAGAGTTGGAATTACAACTTTTATGGGACAGATTAAGAATTAACTCCAGGGCAGGCATAAAGAAAATGTTTCTTTAATGATATAAGTTCTTCATTTGTACCATGGAATAATAAGTATGAAAAAAAATACAGTTTTGGAGTGAGAACTGGAGTTTTCGCATTAGGGCTGTATAGCGTGTGCGTCCATGCTCCGTTTATTGGAGCTTTTAAAGAGGCCAGCTTTCGACTCCAGTTGAAATATTTAGTGGGAAAACTGCAAAGTAAAGGAAAATCTGCCGTTATTGAAATGTTTTGCATTGTCAAGTTACATTAATGAGAATCTCATTAAAAAAGTGGAAAAATGAGTATGTAATTATGAATTTGATCATGCGAAATTAGACCTGTTGAAGTCAATGTCACTAATGTATTATTGTTCGTAGGATTATATAATTATTACATAACAACATTATTTATTTAATTATTATGTAAGAAAAGTAAAAGATTAGGAAGTCAAAGCTGTTACAGCCACTGAACTCGTAGGAATTTCCATCAGTAAATACACACACAGCTCCTCTCGGTAAAAGTGATGTGTTTACCTAGCAACTATCTCCTTTTGGTTTGTGTAAATGGCTGGAAGAAAACCCTCACATTTCGGCTGTCTTTTCTCGATCATGTTGTGGAATCCAAACAGAAGAGAATGTAGAATGACAAAAAACTGCCAAACACTGAGATTCTTGGGTCTTGTTGTATTCTGTACCTTAAAAACAATTTTTGAGCCAAAATATTCTTCCACAAACCATTTTACTTTATTCTCATTTAAAATCAATGGGTATTTTTTTTTTTACCAATAAATGGGAATTGTCCAGCATGTCGATGACTAAAAAGGGCTAGTTGTTTTGGGAAGCATCAACAGTCATTAAATATCAGAAAATGTGCTTTTGGGTGATATTTGAATACCTTTCCTGAACCGGGCAGACCTTGGCTGTATATAATTGCTTCAACTATTGCCAAGATCAGAGGTGAAAGCCCATCTCCTACTTTGGCCATCAATGTGTTACCTAGTTAGCTGAGATAAGCATGTTGGTGCCCTCTTCTGGTAAAAAATGGTACTATACCAATGCGAACAGGAGAGGAGAACGTTGAATGCTACCATATGGCCGTGTCGAAATGCCACAACACGGTGCCAGTCAGAAATCCAAGTCCTTGAAAAGGTACAGAGGATGTCTGCCCCGCTCGCACTTCCTGTGTTGAACGCTCTGCATTCGTTTCCTCTAGAATATTCACTCATCAGCAAACAGTTTCAAACTACTGTCCTCATGCTCACTTGCAGACGCTGTCCTGGAGAACTGCGCGGGGAAACCCATACACCGCAAACTCATTGTGCTTTATTCCTGGGCCTTGTGTTTTTAACTCACTTTACGACTTTGGCATCGTGTGTCTGAGTTATACGCCGGTCAGTCCACAGATCTGGCGTGACCTAGAAACGCCGCACTATTGCACAACAGTCCAGTCAGCTGCGTCTCTGCGTCTCAGACGGCTTTCCAGCTCTCTCAACCACATTCCAGACTACCACAGGGCTGGAGTGGGAAGCTAAATCTGATGAAAAAAAGATAATTTTGGTGATTCCGGTTTGAAGTGCTGGGCTATGAGGAACGACTCGGGGCAAAAAAGAAAGAAGGAAAGAAAAAAACCTGCTCGACCCTGGTAGATGGACACTAATTTAATATATGTCAATTCATTACCGGAGTCAACAAGGTGAACGAAATATTAGGCTATTTGTAAGGTTGAGTACGGTCAGCAGAATAATTTGGTACAAATAGGAATAACTCACGTGTTAATTCTAAACTGATATCAGGAAGTATTATTTTGCGGAGCATTTTCAATATTTGGCACGAGTCCCGTAGTAAAACAGAGACATCCTGATCTGTTCAAGTCTTGGCATTTTGCAGTGCTGGATACTCTAAAGCCGTTAACATCGGTGAAGCATTTTTTCTCGTTGTGAAGTACGCAAAAAAAACAGCGCTGTGCAGACGATTCTGTTTTCAGGTCACTGTTGTTCGGCTTAGGAAGCGTTCCTTGCCTCCTTTGTTTTCACACGGACTATTGTTTATTTATCCTGAGAAGCCCAATTCGCCCTCGATTTAAGCTAAACTCCACTTTCACCACACCCACATGGAAACTGCCTCCAAAGTGTCGGGGGAGGGGGGGTTCATTAATAGCGTGTTCTGTTTGCTCTCTACAGTAACGGGTCAATGTCTAGGAACCGGATCAGCGACAAGACAGAACGCAAACATCACGCCCACGTCACACACACACACTCACCGGGGCTGCTTCACCGTTTCACTCATAAAATAAATAAATAAATAAATAAATACAAGTCAGGACAGTCAGGTATTTCAAAGGTGTTTTCCCGAGAGAGCTCTGTGAGTGAGTGAAATATGAAAGGGGACTTACCCTGTCTTCCATGCCTGTGTTGATGCTCCTGTACCATACTGTAGGTCACAGCGTTGAATGAAACGTTCCATTTCTAGCTCAGATTATGAATATAAAATGATTTTCACTGACACTTTCATACACAAGATTTTAGAAGTCAATTCATAATTTGATGTTACATTATTACAGTAATGATAAATGGTAAAATGCAGGCATTTGAAAAAAAAAAAAATGTGATTGAACTCTGCTTGTGTTTCACTGCCAGAGAACATGGCCCAGGACCAGAGTGAACGCAGAGAAACATGGGCAGCAGTGTTGTGTTATATTCCTTGTTTACTTTATCACAAACATATTGATGAAAGCTTTAACACAAGTTGGCACTTGGCAGTGCTTTGAAATTTGGCATGCAAGCAGATTTTATGAATTGAGTTTTTTTAGACACGAAGAATCCTTTTCATATATTTGAATCGCTTTGTCTTTTCACATGAAAACCATTTTTGCTAGGATATTATATTTACTCTGCCACTAACCTTAGTCATAGTGTATGGTTGGTCTGGAGTCGCCCTCACCCAGTCTTAAGTCTTACAGTGACTGATAACGTTTACCCCGCTGTTTTCTGTGAGATGGAAATGAACTCAGATCACCAGGCACATGACTTAAGAAACAACATAAAATGTTTTTTTTATTCCCATTGATACTCATTAACACAAATCATCCCTTTTTTGTTCTTGTAACTTTTGTGTGCAATTACAGACATAAAAATAATAAATAGAAGGACTGTTAATTATTTACATTTGGTCAAGGTCGCAACACTTTGAGATACAAAACCACAACAGAAAATAAAAAGAAAATGAATCGCAGTGAATGTACAGTTTAGACAAGGCTGACGTCAAATATGCTTCCACAATCTCTACTGTAACTACACACACGTTATAACAGCGCAATTCAGTCCCCCTGTTCAGGAGAAAGTCAGTTTCGTGCAAAACGCAACTCAAATTCAAGGGGGTTGTCAGTAGTCAAACACACAGGACTTGGAAGAGACTGAGAAAGCACTAGCACAAATGTCTAATTCCAGTTAAAAAAAAAAAACACTTGAGTTCCTCGAAGCAGCGAATACGCGTTTTATGGCACCCGTTAAACATGACTGTGGCGTCCTTATTCTTCCTCCACAGTGAGTAAATTAAAGTCCTACGCTATTTTGTGTTATCCCTTGAGTAATACATGTTAACTATATTCCACACAGTTCAAATTAACACAAAAGTGCATATTAATTACATGTCATCTGCTCTGAATTATTTACACCCTTGGCAATGTTGCCTCATCCTGCTAATCATTAAAAGAACCGAATGCATTAAAATCGGTAAGCGTCTGGAGTACCATATGCAGTATATGTTAAGCTGTAGTCGTGGGAGACGATTTGTTCAGTAAAAACATTCCAGTTGTACATTTATAGTGAGAAAAAGAACGTCCCTTTTCCCCAGTGCCCTCGCGTTCAGCTACCCGTGGAGTTCGCATGCATGTGTAGGACAACGAAGCATGGCGGTGTGTTTCAATTGGAGAAAATGCAACCAACTGAAGAGTGTTTGGCCTGGAGGAAGGTAGCAGGAGAGGGGACATAGGAGGACAGCCGGGGCTGCTGGGTAATTATAGCTGCGACTTTCACCGCCGGTGAATCACACGGTGTGAGACTGCGCTGGCAGCAATAGCGTCAGCGGCTGCAGGCCGAGCGAGCGCGTGGCGGAGCCTGGCGGAGACAGCGCGTTTGTGGCGCGGGGTGGACACGGCTGACCAGAGCGTTGGGGCTTCGGGAAGGGACATGGAAAAGTGACCATTCAGACGTCTGAGACTGTGAATCACAGCATATAAATAAACAACACACCTCTGCTCTGCCTAGCCTCTGTGACTGATACATACACACATAAACACACTTTCACTAACACACACAGACGCACACTCTCACACGCACACAAACATACACATGAACACACATATTCTGTCACAAGTGCAAATACTCAAAAGCACACGCACAAACTCACCCAAACCCACACCCACACACACACACACACACACACACACACTAATGAAACAGTACCTTCCCATGCACGTGCTAAGCACCTACCAAAAAGAAACAACTTCCAGTAGTAATTCAATATTGCACAGGACTTAACTTTCTATATTACACAACATATGCTAATTTTAAAGACAGGTATATTCATGTAATGCTTTCGATAAATAACCAAAATAACTGGCATTCTTTCAATCCTCCTGCAATGTGCAAAGTGGTACCATAAGTATGTGCATGTTAATGGATAAATATGTCTTAAAACCACAGCACATTCAGAGTTGCTGACTAATTCCAGTGCGTGCAGACTGACACACAGACAAAGAATGACAAACGTCACAGGGGGTGAGAGACCCCATTTTCACTCACAAACACCCCAGGGACTTTGAGGAACACCTACTCCAAAACCAGAGGCCTCCGAAGACCACATCTGAATCATCTTAAAGAGCATCGAGCAATGAGTCGATGCATGTTTTTTCCATAATGCAAAGAGAAGACAACAGCCATCAACATGCGTAGAATTTAACATCTTAAATGCGATGCGCTACCACACAGACCTGCTAGCTTACTTTCCTTCTAGTTTACTTTACACATAGTTTAGCTTTCCTGCTAGTTTACTTTACACCCAGTTTACTTTCCTGCTAGGTTGTTCTCTCGCTAGTTTAGTTTCCTACAAGGTGCGACATTTTAAAAGTGTAAGTGGTAAGAGACTCTATGTCAGATCAGTGCAGTCAAGCCCGATGAATGTATAGATTGGTGAGCAGTGTAATTATACAGTAGGAACTGCTTATGGGAATATGCCTGAGATACTAGCCTATCAGATAGTGCTCACTTGGTGGTGCCTTTCACTCACTGGTTTGGTGTGACTACGAACAGCTACACCAAATGTGACACGCCATGTGGGAACATGGTGTAAGGTCACTGATCGACACACAAGCTAACCTTCATCAAAACCGTCAATCTCCCAAAGCTATTCTCAAAACACTGGAGGGAAAAAAAGCAAGCACACCAAAAGCACACTTGGAAAAAATTATGGCAAAAAAAAAAAAAAAAACACGCAAGGGACGTGTACTGACAACACACAACTCTGTGAATTCTCTCCAGAAATATTTTTTGTTTTGTTGTTGGTTCTCTCCACAACGCCGTTTGGGCGATGGCTGGCTGTGGGTGTCGGGAGAGCCGGCTCTGTTTCAATGTGGGGGAGGGAGGCGTCCCCTCGCGTGACAAAGCTGGGTGGGGGGGGCGGCAGGCCAGGGGCAGGCGGCGGCCGGGGGCGGGGCTTAAGAGGTCAGCTTGGAGTAGTTGGGTGGGGAGAACCTCCGACGCAGGTACTTGAGGATGTAGAGCGGCAGGCAGCTGACCAGCGTGATAGTGGTCACCTTCCACAGGAACGACAGCGTGGCGATGAAATACACGTCTGGATAGAGAGACGGGGACACAAAACAGAACCACAGCGGGGGTGTCACCAGGATCTGAGATTAACTTTTTAAATCAAGCGACAAAAAATGAAATAACTCACCAGCAACTCATGCCATTCACTTTGGTAATTACTGGAAAAAAACCTACCAGTCTTTAGGTCTTATTTACTAGGTCCAATACTGGCTAATTCAAGTCACTTACCTAATCTTGGGGTGTCAAGCTCATCTAAAGCCAAATGTAATTCTTATGGAGGTAACCCGGCAAACAACTCTTAATGTAACATTTTATTGGACTGGGAAATCCAGATTTTAAGTGTTGTAAAAGAAGTCAGTTTAGTGAGTGTGACTACTACTTATAATCACTGAATTTATCTGGAGATCCCAAACGTTAGGACTTTATCAAGGAGATCTTAAAAAGTTCTGACAGGTTAAAAAGCTTTGCCGAGCTTCTGTTTTCTCATAGAGTAACTCCAAAACCCTCACATGACAATCTTCATATCCTCAATCCAGACTGTTTCTTTTTAGTCGTGCTCTTTGCCTCTCCCTTGTCTAAACACTTGCTCAATCCACAGCTAACTCATTTACCGACCGTCAACCCACAAGGCCCACATTTAAAACAATTGCGCTTTCCTCCAAAGTGAATGCCTTGTGTCTTGTGGACGCGAGGCAGTTTCGTCTTTAAACGATGGGGTTTCTGCCCTTAAACTTTTCCCTCCAGACAGGAAAACCAGCACAGAGGCGTTAGAGTCGGGTCGGCCGGCTGGGTTTGTCTCGGCGAACGCTGGCTGAAAATGGACTCACGCACGCACTGGCAGACGGAGAGAATAACAGGGGCTAAAATAAGGCCTGGGAAGGCCCTTAATCGAGACAGAGAGGGATTATGGAAACGTACGCGGGCTCGGTGTGTGTCACACTGCGCTATAAAAGGGCGGTCAGCGGCCGCTCTTTCATGTGGTCCTCCTGTAGGAGATGGTTTCTGACCATAAACTCCTGGCAGCGGGGCTAACCTACTGCGCAGTGCACCGAAAGAGCAGCTCCAGCAGAAAGCGAGCGCTGATGAGCAGGCCCTGCTTGAGCAGGCCTGTTTTAATTAACCGCCCGTAAAACCAACGGTGTCAAGTGGATTCTGCCAGAAATGAGCCCCAATGGACGTTATTTTACTTACTGGTAATGAGTCTGAATGTAAAACTTCTATCGACAAAAAAAAAAAAATTTGAGGCAAGAAGCAAACAAAAATTTTAGTAAGAATATATATTTTTATTTATTAACCAGGGCACTGTATGTTACATATACAACTCAACGTGGGAATATGGAGGGAATCATAGTGCATAAATAAATTAAGCACAAAAATGCAGGTGAATAACATAAAACATAACTTACTGGCTGGCTGTAAATTTCCTCATGGGTAACTCTGTTTTATCGTCTGGCTGCTATGTTTCATTTAGCTAGCCTGGACTGCAGTCTGCAGTGCAGTGGACACAGTGACCGCACCGCTAATTTAGCTTAATGACTGCTAGTTGCATAGGGCTCTGTGGTTCTCCAAAGTCTTGTACAGTATGTAAAATGACACTGTAAGAGCTCAGTGTTAACGAGGCAAAGTTCTGGCTCATTTTGGGAGAACGAAACCTCACAAATGTCATGAACTCGCAGAGCTAGAAATAGACATCTTTTAGAAATGTCCAAGGCAAGCCATTTATGCATATTACAAAAAGTATCTATGAAATCAAAATGGAAGCACAGAAACTGATGTGGCATCGGGCTATTTGTTATGCTTTAGTAGTTGTGATTTACTGTAAAAAGTTGAGAAAAAAAATGAAGCAGAAGCAAGCAAAATGCACAGAAAAAAAGGGAGCTGGTCTTAGAGACTGGCTGTCCGGAAGAAATCTACATCTTGTTTGCATCGACAAAACAGCCTTTCCGGCCCATCTCCGTATTCTTCACTGAACTTTAATGGGGAACAGCCTCAGTCGACTGAAAGAAGAAACCATTTGATGTTGGAGAATGATGAGTGCAATCTCCTGGCCCGGTGACGTGGCCTGATGCAGACACACCATGGTGAGTGAAGACGGGCCCTGATTAGCTTCAGCACAAAGCAGATCAAGCCATGATTACATTACAACACTGAATGAAAACCCCTAATGCCGAACACTGGGGGCGGATGGGAGGTAATGGTTTTCTTAAAGGATGGATTTGGAAACCAAGAAAAGAATGATTTTTTTTCTTCGCTCATGGGGAACAAAAGAAAGGCCCCTGATGCAAGCTAAAAGGTTTGCTTCCTGTGTTCTTTCAGAAGTTGGCCGGCCTCACAAAATGTTCAGAACTTGAAAAGCTCAGTTACAGCATCTAAAATGTCACTGTAATGATTGTGAAAGAAAAGGTCCTGTCTGTGAGCGGAGCTTTGCCGATCGCTGATAAACACACAGACCTTGGCGCTCCACAGGGCAGGAAATGAACGCGATGCTGTGGTATTTCCTCTTTGATACTTTAGGAACGTAGCCGAACGCGTTGGCTCTAAGAGCCGCTCGTCACACATTCACCTTCAAACTTCCTGATGGCCGTGTGATTCCACAAGTTGGGGGGGGGGGGTAGGGGTGAGACTAGTGCAGGGGTGTCATCTGGTGCTGGCACTGGAATTTCTCATAAAGTGCAGCACAAGCACAATCTACTGAAGGAAATGCAGAGTGTGAACCATCAGGAAGTTAAAGACATTACAGAGAGAACACTCATCAGGGTCTGCTTTCAGTGACACTCATGCACAGATGTCATTTTAGTGGGGAAATAAAAGAGACAGAAATCACAATTTCAAATAAAACATTCCTTTACTCTCCAATAAGCAAGTTCCCAACTCTTCCAAACAGGCTGATCTCAGATCAGTGTCGAGAGTCACACAAATGAAGCCATTGATGACCACCGGGTCAGTTTAGGTCATTCCAGAAATGTTCATAATTTTTCAATAATTATGGTATCAAATTTTCTGTGATCAGCAAATGGTTAAAAAAAAAAGGTGTGTTAAACTTTGATGTGACACGACCAAATGGCTGCAGGCAGGGCCAGGAACGAGCTCAACTCACCGCTGAACTCATCCCATAGCCTGCTCCGCTACGCTAAGCCCTGCTCAGTTATGCTATAGGCTGCTCCACTATGCTATAGGCTGCTCCACTATGCTAAGGGCTGCTCCACTATGCTAGGGCTGGTCCGCTATGCTAAGGGCTGGTCCGCTATGCTATGGGCTGGTCCGCTATACAAAGGGCCGCTCCACTATGCTATGGGCTGCTCCACTATGCTAAGGGCCGCTCCACTATGCTATGGGCTGCTCCACTATGCTAAGGGCTGGTCCGCTATGCTATGGGCTGGTCCGCTATGCTAAGGGCTGGTCCACTATACAAAGGGCCGCTCCACTATGCTAAGGGCTGCTCCACCAAGCTATGGGCTGGACTCACCGATGAATTCGTGCAGGAAGACGAGCGAAGCGACGTAGCAGGCCAGGCTGAGCAGCTCCGCCACGATCATCAGCCAGTGCCAGGTCTGCACCGTCAGCGCCACCATCAGCAGCTCCGTCAGGATCAGCGACGTGAAGGAGATCGCCACGATGTGCACGAACTCCGACTCAAACAGCAGTAGTGCCCCATACATTATTATACTGCCTGTGAATGAGAGACGACACAGAGTCGCTAACGATGAACGGCAGCTAAGCTAAGTACATTATTATACTGCCTGTGAATGAGAGACGACACAGAGTCGCTAACGATGAACAGCAGCTAAGCTAAATACATTATTATACTGCCTGTGAATGAGAGACGACACAGAGTCGCATTATTAACGATGAGAACAGCAGCAGCTAAGCTCAATACATTATTATACTGCCTGTGAATGAGAGACGAC
Source organism: Albula goreensis (assembly GCA_022829145.1). NCBI lineage: Eukaryota > Metazoa > Chordata > Actinopteri > Albuliformes > Albulidae > Albula > Albula goreensis. Next base: position 2,608,192 of record CM040747.1, read on the forward strand.
ACAGAGTCGCTAACGATGAACAGCAGCAGCTAAATACATTATTAACTGCTAAATACATTATTATACTGCCTGTGAATGAGAGACGACACAGACGACAGCACAGAGTCGCGACACAGAGTCGCTAACGATGAGCAGCAGCTAAGCTAAATACATTATTATACTGCCTGTGAATGAGAGACGACACAGAGTCGCTAACGATGAGCAGCAGCTAAGCTCAATACATTATTATAGTGCCTGTGAATGAGAGACGACACAGAGTCGCTAACGATGAACAGCAGCTAAGCTAAATACATTATTATACTGCCTGTGAATGAGAGACGACACAGAGTCGCTAACGATGAACAGCAGGTAAGCTAAATACATTATTATAGTGCCTGTGAATGAGAGACGACACAGAGTCGCTAACGATGAACAGCAGCTAAGCTAAGTACATTATTATACTGCCTGTGAATGAGAGACGACACAGAGTCGCTAACGATGAACAGCAGCTAAGCTCAATACATTATTATACTGCCTGTGAATGAGAGACGACACAGAGTCGCTAACGATGAGCAGCAGCTAAGCTAAATACATTATTATACTGCCTGTGAATGAGAGACGACACAGAGTCGCTAACGATGAGCAGCAGCTAAGCTCAATACATTATTATACTGCCTATGAATGAGAGAGCAGCAGCACAGATTATACTGCCTGTGAATGAGAGACGACACAGAGTCGCTAACGATGAACAGCAGCTAAGCTAAATACATTATTATACTGCCTGTGGATGAGCTATTCTATTTGTTTATACTCTGAGCATACCCAATGAAGTCCTCTCACTGGACCAGCCGATCCCACGGTAAACTGGTCAGTCACAGCTCCTAACTCAGAAATGCCTGCTCTCCACCTAAGAAGGTCACGTTTACGCCCCAGCAACACTGGCATGCTACTATAACAACCACCAATATGTTAGAAAAGTGAGATAACGACCTATTGTTTTGGTTCACGAGAGAGGGCTACTCCATTGAGATAAGTCCCCATTTTTCAAAACATGGCCGAGGGAAAGTGGAAGAGAGCACATTTTTCCATCGTTCCATACTTTTCCATAACTTCTTTCCACTGTGTTATTGCAGCTCCCAGAAACCCAACATAAAAAACGCTTCCTGCTATTCAAAAAACTGGATAGAACAAAAGGAGATGAAAACCTGTGACATTCATTTCACTATTTCATTCAAACAGTATTATAAATATGAGGGCAAATTAAAATTATGAACAATTATTATATCAAATGACTATAATAAATAATATAATAATAATAATAATAATAATGAATTATGTTATATATATATATATATATATATATATATATATATATATATATGTAATATACATATGTATAAATACATATATATGTTAATACACACACACACACACACACACATATATATACACACAAAAACATTTTTACATTTTTGTACACAGTATTGTATGGCTTTCAAATAAGATGAATTAGCAATAGCACATATTGCTAATATGAGTCAGTAACGTTGAATTACAAGATTCAAGATAAAATCTTCTGATCCATACAAAACAAACAAACGTGTGACTCATTCACCCTAAAAACAAGCTCAAACCCGTAAACTCAAGGGGAAAAGGCATCTTCTGACACACAGAGGCTGAGGGGGAGTGGGGTGGAAACACAAACGGTACACAAAAGGGCCTGAGAATAATTTTGGAACGTTCTGGAAACGCCTCAAAATAACAGCAGAAGGGAAAGCACAGAAAACCACCTCAGGTTTCTTTTTTTTTCTACCACAGATGCAGAAAAAAAATACTACTCTGGTAATTAAGAGAGAGAGAAAAAATAGCTTGCGTGGGAGATGAGCTTTTCACCGCATACAACAGTTGTTTGTAGGTGTGTGTGTGTGTGTGGTGGGGTGTGACAAAGTGCATTTTTTATCTTGTAACTTGTTTTGTTTTGCATGCGTATATGGGCATGTGGCATGGGTGGAGCACCCCTTTCCAAACAGGATACAGAGTTTCTGAGCGCGGCTTACAGAGTTTATACAAGCACAGCTAGGCTCAGGTGAGCGCAACAACGCTGGGCACACCTTCTCTGGATTAGCACGCGGTTTATAGTCAGGGTGGGGTGAGGAAACTCTTGCTCTTCGTCATGTATCATCATCATCATCATCAATTTGCACCACAACAAGCCCTGAGAGAAAATGAACCCCCCCTTCCACGTCCTCTGTACTGACAGAAATCCCTCCTGCTCCTGCCGTTGGGACACTTTCAGCAAGCAATCAATTTCATGACCCTTGCTCCTCTCGGTCTCAACACAGATTTCGATCTGAAGTCTTTTCTGTGCATTTTCCGTTTCCCTGCACATGCTTCGGTGCAACTGCGTGACATCAGTGGCATATTGTTGATCCATGATCAGCAGGAACCCAATTCCCTTAGCCTAATATGATGAAAATGAGCAATAACCCCCATATTCATCCTGTTGCTTTCATGCCTTTTGACATACCAACCATGAGACCCACTGGGCCCCCTCTGTTCCTCTGTATTTCTACTAAACAGGGCTAATAAACCTGTCCTGCTGAATTACCCCAACATTTCTCAACACATGATACACCTCATGTAACGGAATAAAAGATTAATTTATCAACTTACCTTGATAAATACTGATGAGCACCCATATTAGGAAGGTTTTGAAGGACAGGGGTCGGCCCTGAGAGAGAATAAATTAATTAATCAATCATTATGTACTTGTACACCTAGGCTTGAACAAATGCACTCAAACATACATGCAGACACACACACACACACACACACACACACACACACACCTTCAGGAGATCCTTATAAAGCTCAGGGTATAACATGGCCACTTCTGACTTTACGTCCTTGTCCAGCACCAGGGAGAAGACCGGGAACATGGTGTAGAGGGTGGAGTAACTGAAAGGAAACACAGTCCATGTTTAGCACCAACGCGCTGCACTGCTGGCTATGAGAGGCTCTCAGCGCTGCATTCAACTAACACTTCCATTCACTTTCCTTCACTTTAAGGCTAATAGTTTATTTCTTCAGACACCAATGGTACAATCAGTGACCACCAAAATGGACTGACAAAGTCAGACCAGCATTCAGTAAAACATGACGGCTAATGTGTACAGAGCCCAAGCATAGGGCTGCTGTTGATTGGTAACACAAAAGATGTACAAAAAAATCGATCATACAAACAAAATAACATGCCAAAATTAACCAAATGCATGTGCGTAAATGTGGGGGGGCTGTTTCGTTCGAAAAATGCAAATACACGTCATGGGAACGTTTATTTCACTATCTTATTTTGTTCTTTTGTTGAGCTGGCGTAATTAAAAAATGAGTCTGAAATAAAATTCTTCAAGGTGAAGACAGGGAGAGGGTTCTTTTTTAATCAACAGCTCACAAAGACGTCAGCAAAGTGTCTTCACTACCACGGACACCAGACAAGGAATAAATGGTTTTCCATAAAAAAATCTGATAAAAATCTGACTGATGGTTATTGTTGCTATGACTTCACTGAAATGTATTTGTTTTTTTTCTATAAAGACATTTTTTGTACCTTACAAATACTGCACATGTATCCAGGGCAATTATGACTAACAGTGCTTAGCAGGGAGTTATCTTTAAAGATTCTGGCTTGGATAACCCAGGAAGCTGCTCTGATTGACACTCCAAAAATGCAAAGTGTACAAATATTCAATTAATTCTGATTCATACAATTTTACTGCTATATTGTCTTCCAATTTTTATATCTATATTTCAACTTCACAGTAGCAAAAAGCAACCTCCAAAATTCTCACTAGCACAAGAATTTCTGCTTTAAAGCCCCACGTAGATTCATGGCCCTCTTAAATTCATTCAGATTTAAGAGAATGTCCAGGTTTTCAGTGCTCGAGCGGCACTTTCAGCTTCTTGGCCTGGGGTCCGGCCATGACCTCACGCCGCCAGAATCTGGATCCTGAACACGGGGCAGAGGGAGGAGGGAAAACGGGGGCCGTTTGCGGTCTGAGAGCCGTCGGGGTGAGTCAGACTCCAGATCCCCCCCTCGCCCCCGCCCCTCCCCCAGCACCCCCCCCCCCCGTCCCCTCCCCCAGCCACAGAGTTGCTCACCCAATAATGAGGAAGCCTTGGTACAGAGGCACAGAGGCGAAGTAGAACACGGAGGAGAACACAGCCTGGGAAAGAGACAAAGCCATATGAGAGACAAACACCAGCTCCCAGGACGGGTCACTCCGAGGCCTGGTATTCATCAAACCTTCCTCCTTCGACAAATAAACTTTGACTTACAAATAAATGTGCACGTTTGTTTTTCTTTTTTCTTCTTCTTCACACACACAGTTTGGAGAGTTAATTTCGACGACTGATGAACTCACCAAACTGTGTACCGAAGAAATACATTTACGCAGGCCTTTATTTGTCAGTCAAAATTAAGGACAAATGTTGACTGAATCTAGGCCAGCGTTTCTCTAACTGGAGAGCAAAGCAAATGGCATCTCTTCAAGGGGAAGTAAAAGCATTTGAACATGAACAGAGGAACAGAGGAGGAGAGTGTTTACTGGAACGGCATGTCAAAGGTTTGGCCTGTCCAACAACTGTCCAAACATAGGAGACTCGCCCCAGGTTTATTTGAAGGCAGGTCACGAGTTTGAAGAAGCATCGAAAGAGCTGCAATCTGACCAATCCCTAACAGAGGCAACAGTCTCCCCCGGGTTTAAAAGCATATTTCACTGAAATTACAAATATATCACATACTTCACACTTAATCTACAGTTGAGTTGTTTAAAGCACCAATTAGCTAACTATTTAAGTGTCAGCAGGGTCTGTATAGACAACCATTGTACTGCAGAGGTTGACAACTCTGGCTTCAGAAAGTAAAACTCCTACCAAGTATTTATTCCACCCAAGCACTAAACCAGCAGATTCTAATCAGCTCAGCTCTTCAGCCAGGTAGATGAGCTAATTAGTGAACTCACCTTGTTTTAGTGAAAGGGCAGAACAAATACATGGTAGGACCTTTACTTTCTGAAGCTGTAGTTGTCAACCTCTGTTGTAATATCAGCATTGTTAACATGTGATGGGTACAGCATACAACAAATTAGTCAACACCTCTAGTCACTACACTACACTCATCGCTGGTTTATTCGTCACTTGCAAGGTGTGTGATAAATGACAGAGGTATGTACTTTGGGGAAACTCTCCCTTTAATGCCATCTGCAGGCCCATGGTGAAGTGCCAGGACAGAGACAATGATAAAATGCTACAGAGAAGCTGTGGTTTCCCAGAACTGCCATCGGGCATGGGGCATGGTTTACACACAGCTTCAGACTGGCTCTGTCTCAGCTGTGGGCTCAGCTCGGGCCCGCATCCCAAACCTCTGGAGAGCCATCAGCTTTAAGACCAGTGGAGAAACAAATGTACCACTGAAGGCATGTCTGTCCCTAATAAAAGCATACGAGGATAAAATGGATAAAAACATGTTTTTGTGAATATGTGACCACCACTAACAAATGAGTAATACAACTGAAAACTGAACATAAATCATGTCATCAACACAATACATTATTACTTAGATTGAATAAATATGAGAAGGAATACTTGAGGCAAACACAATTCCCAAAACACAGTTCCTATTTCTGGAACTTATACCAGGAGATATACTGTCAAGGCACCTTAGATATCTGGAGATATACTGTCAGTATCTTTGATGTGCTACGCTTTCCACAGCGCTGTCAGGTGGACCAAAGCACAGGATACAGAGGTCAGGGACCAGGCCTGGCAAACCCTGCAGCAGACAGTGTGTGTGAGCAGCAGTAAAGAGCTGAATCAGGGCTGCCCTTTCGACGAGCACACCATACCTATGATGTGGTTTGTGATGGCGTTGATCATGTCGAAAGCAGCGCGCTGTAATGCGTGTGAATCAGAGTGGCGTGAATGACTTTCTCCTGCCAGGCAGTGGAGACTGAGAGCGAGAGTGAGGGGGGGGGAGGGAAAGACTGGGGCCTGCTCTGATCCAGTCTAATTGTACATTGGGGGGGGCAGGGGGCAGATTCTGGTGGCGGTCGCTGTGGTGGCGGGCCAGTGAGTCAGCTACTGGCCACCATAAATGCCAGCTCATCGCCTGGCCGACGGAGGACCTGACTTGCTGAGTCACTTCTTCCTTTTAGAGCCCCGCCCCCTCAATCACTGGAGCCACACCTCTGTTTGGAACCCCACCTGTTTCCGCCCCCCCATTCTGAAAAAGAACTGCAGTTTTTCCATAGGAAACTACACAGGATCTCTATAGTACCCTACAGTAAGGCTTTAGCACTCTATAGTGTATTTTCTATTTGTTTAGTATGTCTGAATGTATTGTAGTAATTCTGTAGAAAGCCTACATGACATTTGTTTACTGTAATTCCTGTGTATTGCTGTGATAAATGTGTGGTTGTCTCTTACAGTAATACTACATTTTTTTAAATACAGGCCAACCATGTTAGAGTTCCACCCTGATCAGAGACACGCCCCATTTGAGCCTCATTTGAGAGATGGAAAACCCAGGCTGGTTTAGTGCAAAAACAAACACACTTTCTCAGCCCAGTATTTTCCACCTTTGAGCCCTGACCCTGTTGCAGCCCCACCCCTCCATGTTGGAAGCCCCACCCTGGCCGTAACTCCGCACCACCAAGGTCATAGCCCTGCCCTGGCCATAGCACCCGCCCTGTCCATAGCCCCACCCTGGCCATAGCCCCACCTTGGCCGTAGGACCACCCTGGCTGTGGCCCCGCCCTGGCCGTGGCCCTGCCCTGGCCATAGCCCCACCCTGTCCGTAGCCCCGCCCTGGCCGTAGCCCCGCCCTGTCCATAGCCCCACCCTGACCAGCCCCTGCCCTGTCCATAGCCCTGCCCTGGCGTACCTGCATGGTGCTGATGCAGAGGCTCCTATGGATGACGAACTGGCTGAGCGCGGCCGAGCGCTTATAGCTGTTCCGCCCGTGCACCATCAGCAGCCTGCCCAGGTGCTTGAACTGAGTCACCGAGAAATCCGCCGCCAAGGAGGCCTGCTTCCCCTCCTGGACACAGACAGCAGGGGAGAGAAAACAAAGACAAATATAAACGTGCTGCTTTTTCTGGTTGGACTTTTTAAAAAAAACAATTTTTTTACCAAAACCCATAAAATAGGGGGTCAAAAGTTTAAGCACAGCGCCGCTTTAGCCGACAGCGGGGCAACCACCAGAACACTCGGCCCAGCTACAGCATTCATAAAAATGCAGACTATTCCCCCTCCTCTACGCCAGTTCCTACAGCGCCCCGTTATATAGGGTATAACTGCACAGATGGGGACTAACTGTGCAGCTCACGTCTACAATTCAGGCCCTAAAACCAATTTACCCAAAGGAATATGAGTAGTATTGGATTTCCACTTATACCAGGACATATACAATTCATAATTGGCCCACTGGGGTGGAAGGCACCAGATTCTCTCAGACTTGTCCTTTGAAACACATGGGAAACAGAAAGTTGTGCGGGTTTTTTGTGGGATCTGAGACACTAGGCTTTGGTGCAGTGATGCAGCGCATGGTCTAGTATGGTATCCTGATTCCTGGCCATGCAAGAGCAGGCTGCAGCCAGGAGCCCCACAGAGTGGTTTGCGATTGGCTGAAATGTCACCCTTAGAGAGGGGGTACCAGCCACCTGGAGGGGGGGGGGCTTCCTGCCCCTGTCACACAGGGGTGACACCTGAGTCTGTTAAAGCAGCTGCAAACTGCATGTGAACCATGCATGTCCAATTAAATGAATGCACGGCCTAGGTGGGGGACTGCAGAGTGACTGCGCAGCTCGGCTGGGGGACTGCAGAGTGACTGCGCAGCTCGGCTTGGGGACTGCAGAGTGACTGCGCAGCTCAGCCAGAGGACTGCAGAGCGGGGAGAGGTGGATGCATGCAGCAAACGATTTGGAGGGCCAACAAAGCCGTGAGCTCTCTCTGAAAGCCTGAGGTTGTTGCATCGATGACAGGCCAACAAATACAATGGGAAATTCCAAATTGGGAGCATATTTAACGAAAAAAAAAAAAGACATGAAAATCATAAATGGATAGAGCTCTGACCGCAGCTGTCGCCCTGGATGTGTGTGTCCCTGTTTACCCACAGCAGCATTAGAATTAGCGGTCTGAGCCTGACCACAGCGTCCTTCCCAGGCCCCCATGAGACAACAGTCATGTTTTTCACAAAAGGGGCAAAAAAAAATATATAAAATTGAAATATAAAAAGCGCACGCATATGAAAAGTGAAGCCAGAGCAGATGGCCCGGAGTCTTCCGGAAACAGAGATAAGAGGAGCTCTCACCTTTCCTTCCACTCCTACGCCGCAGTCCGCTTCCTGGATCATGCTGACATCATTTCCTCCGTCCCCTGTGAGAACACAGCAGCTGGTGAGAGCCCTGAACATTCCTACGGCGCTGGGTAAGCCCGACCGCCCCTTTCATCAGAGCTAAAATCAAAGTGGTGCAGAGGCCAGTTTCACACGCATGTAAGACACCATCTTGTGCACTTCCAAGAATTCTCTAGTTACGAGAATTTTAATAATATATTGCAAAATAAAGATAATTACAAAATGTTAGCAGCTCCAAAGGTAGTCCTCTGATAAAAGAAAAGAAAAGAATTTGGCCAGAAAGGAATTTCGTGGGCTTAACCAGGACTGGCGAAGGTGGATAATTAATAATATGTGACAGGAGCGTTTTTTGTTTGGTTTCAGCACAGACGTTCTGAACCATTGGCTCAGTCCAGCAGCACTCCAGAGGAAACGCTCGTAAAACAGACACAGAGGGACAGAGGTGATGTAGTGGTTCACAGATCTGTTTGGAAAAGTGACATTCCCCTTCATTTGCTCATTAACTTTACGGAAAGGATATCTTTGTCACGTCTGTAAAATATGGCAGAAATCTCATTCGGCTCATGGAAAATCACTTTATGAGGAAATAAGAAAATTAAATTTGAATACGCATAAATTCACGAAATGTCAATTTGCAGACTTGGATCACTGCACAAAACCACTGTCTAACTTCAGAATGTGATAAATCAGCTGAGGAAACATCCAAATGAGTAAAATGGGCTTAGACGGAGGTCCCGTCGAACTGAAGGATGAGGAGCCCTTGAGCTCAGGTGAGTCAGTGGGCGGGGCTTACCTACTGCACAGGTGAGCTTGCCCGTGCGCTCCTGCAGAAGCCGAACGATCTGGGCCTTCTGCGTGGGCGCGCAGCGGCAGCACACCACGGCAGGACACTGGCAGGCCAGCTCCATGAACTCATACTCATAGAACTTCAGACACACCTGCACACAGAAATACTCATTATTTATTATATTTTAAAATGGCGCCTCCTATGTGTCGTACTCAAACAAACACTCAAACACAAACATCCTCTACATTGGAGAATAAAGCCAGCCTCACCTTAAAGTGAGTTTGTTTATAATCCGTTATATAAATTGTTACGGAATACATACACAGGTAGTGTCAAAGAATCTACACCTGTCACATCATACCTGTAACCGGGTCAGCGTAGTTTGTTCATTGCATGCAAAGTCCGCCCTTATAACTATATCAACGGTGGTCTGAAATTCCATCTTCATCTACAACCCAGTTTTTAACTCAGATCCTCATCTCTACTGTGGAGTCAGCCATTTCTGATGCCAATTGGGACAGCAGTATAATACACTAGTTAGGGAGCTGGGCTTGTAGCTCAGAGGTTACAGTGTAGTATAATGGTTAGGGAGCTGGGTTTGTAGCTCAGAGGTTACAGTGTAGTGTAATGGTTAGGGAGCTGGGCTTGTAGCTCAGAGGTTACAGTGTAGTATAATGGTTAGGGAGCTGGGTTTGTAGCTCAGAGGTTACAGTGTAGTATAATGGTTAGGGAGCTGGGCTTGTAGCTCAGAGGTTACAGTGTAGTATAATGGTTAGGAGCTGGGTTTGTAGCTCAGAGGTTACAGTGTAGTATAATGGTTAGGGAGCTGGGCTTGTAGCTCAGAGGTTACAGTGTAGTGTAATGGTTAGGGAGCTGGGTTTGTAGCTCAGAGGTTACAGTGTAGTATAATGGTTAGGGAGCTGGGCTTGTAGCTCAGAGGTTACAGTGTAGTATAATGGTTAGGGAGCTGGGTTTGTAGCTCAGAGGTTACAGTGTAGTATAATGGTTAGGGAGCTGGGCTTGTAGCTCAGAGGTTACAGTGTAGTATAATGGTTAGGGAGCTGGGCTTGTAGCTCAGAGGTTACAGTGTAGTATAATGGTTAGGGAGCTGGGCTTGTAGCTCAGAGGTTACAGTGTAGTGTAATGGTTAGGAGCTGGGCTTGTAGCTCAGAGGTTACAGTGTAGTGTAATGGTTAGGGAGCTGGGCTTGTAGCTGGCTTGTAGCTCAGAGGTTACAGTGTAGTGTAATGGTTAGGAGCTGGGCTTGTAGCTCAGAGGTTACAGTGTAGTGTAATGGTTAGGGAGCTGGGCTTGTAGCTCAGAGGTTACAGTGTAGTATAATGGTTAGGAGCTGGGCTTGTAGCTCAGAGGTTACAGTGTAGTGTAATGGTTAGGGAGCTGGGCTTGTAGCTCAGAGGTTACAGTGTAGTATAATGGTTAGGAGCTGGGCTTGTAGCTCAGAGGTTACAGTGTAGTGTAATGGTTAGGAGCTGGGCTTGTAGCTCAGAGGTTACAGTGTAGTGTAATGGTTAGGAGCTGGGCTTGTAGCTCAGAGGTTACAGTGTAGTGTAATGGTTAGGGAGCTGGGCTTGTAGCTCAGAGGTTACAGTGTAGTGTAATGGTTAGGAGCTGGGCTTGTAGCTCAGAGGTTACAGTGTAGTGTAATGGTTAGGAGCTGGGCTTGTAGCTCAGAGGTTACAGTGTAGTGTAATGGTTAGGGGAGTTGGGCTTGTAGCTCAGAGGTTACAGTGTAGTGCAATGGTTAGGGAGCTGGGCTTGTAGCTCAGAGGTTACAGTGTAGTATAATGGTTAGGAGCTGAGCTTGTAGCTCAGACGTTACAGTGTAGTATAATGGTTAGGGAGCTGGGCTTGTAACTCAGACGTTACAGTGTAGTATAATGGTTAGGGAGCTGAGCTTGTAGCTCAGAGGTTACAGTGTAGTGTAATGGTTAGGGAGCTGGGCTTGTAGCTCAGAGGTTACAGTGTAGTATAATGGTTAGGGGGCTGGGCTTGTAGCTCAGAGGTTACAGTGTAGTGTAATGGTTAGAGCTGGGCTTGTAGCTCAGAGGTTACAGTGTAGTGTAATGGTTAGGGAGCTGGGCTTGTAGCTCAGAGGTTACAGTGTAGTGTAATGGTTAGAGAGCTGGGCTTGTAGCTCAGAGGTTACAGTGTAGTGTAATGGTTAGAGAGCTGGGCTTGTAGCTCAGAGGTTACAGTGTAGTGTAATGGTTAGGGAGCTGGGCTTGTAGCTCAGAGGTTACAGTGTAGTATAATGGTTAGGGAGCTGGGCTTGTAGCTCAGAGGTTACAGTGTAGTGTAATGGTTAGGGAGCTGGGCTTGTAGCTCAGAGGTTACAGTGTAGTGTAATGGTTAGAGCGCTGGGCTTGTAGCTCAGAGGTCACAGTACATTACATTACATTAGGGGCATTACATTACATTTGTTAGACACTCTTATCTAACTTATTTGTTAGAGTGACTTACAAGGCAAAGTGCATAACAACGGTACAAAAAGTGCAAAGAAAACCCTAGAGAGGGGTAAAGTCCCAAGTGCCAAAGCTCAGATGTCAGAGTGTAGTAAAACACAAAGCTGTTTTAACCATCAGCAAGTTACTTAACTTTGATTACTTTGGTGAAAATACAGCTGCCTACATTATCGAGTCTGTTTTCTCACTGATTTCATGGTAACATATGTATTTCTTTTTCAAAGCGTATTTCACTGCTGGTAAATGAAACTGTTCAAATCGCTCTCCCAACAATTACGGTTTATTTCCATCTTCACCATTTTAAAGGATTAAGGTCTTGCTTGATCAGAAACCCCAAGACCAGGGGGCAGGGGACTGTGGGTAAAAAACCCCATTCCACAGCCCGGAGTGTGTGATGCGTGCTAGCTCGCTGTCAGCGCTCAGCCACAAACCACCACAGTGTTGCGCCTCTCTGCATTTCAATCGTATGAAATCACTAAGAGGAGCGCAGCAGTGGAGGCTAACCGCTAACCGCCGCACAGCCGCCATGACAGGCTCCCTGGACCAGCAGGGACCGGGGGGGGACGGGGGGGTCTGCACATACCTCCAGAGAGTCGCCCGAGATCACCAACGCGCAGTCGTGCTTCCTCCTGAAAGCGTTCAGCTCCAGGTGGGCCTCACCTCGTGTGGTCACCTGAGAGGGGAGAGACAGACGGAGAGTGAAGCCGCTAACGCACACACGCTCAGATCAGAGTGGCAGACACGCCGCACCTCAACTGTCACCCCAACGGCAACGGCCATCTCTGGCAGGGGACCCCCCCAGCCGCGGCCGTTATCTCTTCAGCCGTTAATCTGCTGTGGGAAAGCAAAACCAGGCAGGGACTGAAGACCGCCAAGACCTACATTAATTGAACACGTACCCTCGGACTGGAGCTTATTAAAAGAAAACAAACGCTTGAACAAACCTGCCCTCACGAAGCCTCTTACGATGGGAAACACTGATCCAGGAACAGTTTTAAGCATTTTTAGCTTAAAAGAGAATATGAACTGATCCTATTCCTGCAAACCTACTCTGAGAGGCTTAATGAACACAGGTCTCGTTCTGATCAGTCAGGTCATGAGGTGGTCTTTCGGGATTCAGTTCATCTACGGCTCTTTACCAGTGAGGAGCATCTCTCTGCTGTAGCTAGCTCAGGGGCAGGCCCCTCTGGTCCTGGAGGGCCGCAGCTGGGCCTTGTTTCTGCTCCATTTCTGAACCTGACTACACAGTCATATTAAGTCATGAGGCTTAATGGCTGATCTTCGCTTGAGCCGGAGGAAGAGCTTCACCACTCAGACTCTTCATAATGGCCCGTTCTGTTCTGAAGAGCCCAGACCCGGCACCAAGCCCTGAACCGTCTCTGGGTCTCCAGGACCAGAGCTGAGTACGCACAGGCTAAATGGCAACCTGCGGGAGTCCGATGTGCTGTCGGAAAGAGCTACGCCACTCAATGGCTTGGCGGTTATGGTGACTTGTGGTTACAATTTTCTTATTATGGGTTATTACGAATGCACTGCTCATTACCCAGGTCTGGCAAAGCAAAAGCATCACATCAATGAGGTAATTAAAATAAAATAAGCAGATGCAACAAATGTCAGGAGTAACTGTAAGTGCCTGAGAAGAGGAAAGTGTTACTTTTTTAATGTATTTTGATGGAAGATGGAGGGCAAGGGGAGGGGTGGTTTAGGACGGTCTGTAAAGGTGGGCTTTCAGTCTGTGGTGAAATTCGGGGAGGGATTCAGCCGTTCCGATGGAGGCGGGAGGGAAGGTCACTCCAGCGCTGCAGGACCAGAGCGGAGAGCGTGTGTGATCACACTACGCATCGGCCTGGTCCGCGTAACGGCAAGGTCCAAAGGGCGCCCAGTGGCGTCATAGCCAGCACGGAGGCGTTTTGCCAGGCGGGAGAGAGAGCATAGCGGCCGACCGCGGCGGCGATCCAAGACCAGGGAAGCCGATCCGGATGACATTCCCGCCTGGGCCTCTCGGCCCGCGGCCCGGCAGCGAGTGGGAGAAGGTCACCGTCTCCCGGCCATGCCAGCTATTGTTACCCTTTTCCAGGAACCGCCGAAACCGCGGGGCTGTCCCACGCAAGGCTGCGACCTTCTGCGGCTCATCGGCCCCGCCACCTGGGGAACGGGCCGGAAGGAGGACAGGAAGCGGGGGCAGGCCCCGAATCAAAGCGGGGCGCGCAGGTACGGAGCTGCAGAACAGATTAAGAGAGGCTTCCCCCGCCACCCCTCCAACGCACTGTCCTGCCAGCTGAGACCCCCACTGCCTTGGAGCGCTCACTGCTAAGTTTAGCGACTTGGACGCGCTCGCCCCCGTTTCTCTGGAAGGTGACTTAAGGGCCGGAGGGCGGAGCGCTCGGGTTCGGAAGGGCGGGGCCCTGATGAGGGACAAGGCCGCAGAGGACGTAGTCTGGGACGTAGTGGAGAGCTAAGGGTGATTACAGATGAATTTACACAGGAAACAAAGCAGACAGTCATCAGCTTTCACGCCAGTGTTCGAGAGAAAACCTTCCCCCCGTTTCCACCTCGCACGTCCATGTGCCGCTTCTTTTCTTTATGAATTATTCACATGGGGGAAAGGGAGCATATGTCATTAAAGACACCTCCAGAGCTCTGCCGAGCTTGATTTCAGTGAACCGTTTCGGTGAACGGGACGGGATAATCAGCCCGTCTGCGGAGGGGGGCTGATGGGGCGCAGTTAAGCACTCACGGGTCTAAAGACGTGGATGTCCTGATTGCGGGTCACCAGGTGTGCGTTCTTAGCCGTGCAGGTGGCCGTTTCCAGCTTGTCTCCGGTGAGCATCCACACCTGAAAGAACAGCATAAACAGCGAAGGTAGCACCATGGGGTCAAAGGTCAGAGGGACAGAGCGGTCTCATATGGCAGAATGAAATGTGATGACACACACTGAGAGAACAGTGACAAATAAGGACCGATTTTTGTTGTCCATGATAATTTTCATGTTGACACTGGTGAAAGTGCTGAATTTTCAGACTTTTCTCAGAGCATTATTACTATTATTATTTTTCTACATGAATTTTATTATTTACTATTTCGTTTTTTTTTTTTTTTTTTTTTGGCAGAACGTATACAGTAGTATTATTTTTCCAGTTGGATTTTATTATTTGTTTTTATTTGTTATTTTCCAAAATACTTTTGGCCTAGTGTGCATTTGGCATGCCAGTAAAGATGACTAAACATTAATGGATTAGAAATGATTGAGAGAAATAGACTTTCTTTTTTTGTATTCCAGTGGTTGTAGATATTTATGTCATTGTATGTTCCATGCTTTTTATGTTTTCAGGAGACAATGCTGCTATGGTTGTCCTGTCAGGGTCTCCACTGTGGGACTCACTCACTCAACTCACTCACACACACACACACACACACACACACACACACACACACACACACACACACACACACACACACACACACACACACACACACCTTGATGCCGGCGTTGCGCAGGATCTCCAGGGTGGGCCTGACGTCGGCCTGCAGCTGATCCTCTACCCCCGTCAGGCAGAGCAGCTCCATCTCCATCTCCAAACTCTCAATCACCGTGGCAACCTTCAGGGACCGGTCGTGGACGCTCAGCTTGGCTTGGACGTACCGGGCCTGAGGAGAGAACACATCACATTTCCGCAGTCTGCCTTACACTTGGGTCCCCTAGACCGGTTTCAACAGAAGCGTTTTGAGACTCTTTTTGTTCCAACCAAACACTAAGCGTCATTATATCCTTATTAAAATACCGGCACTGAGGAGCTGCTGATTGGCTGAATCCGGTGCTGTGCAGGAACAAAAACCTGCAAGCCCCAATGGCTCTTTAGTAGCAGGGTTCCCGACCCCAAAGCAAAATTGGACACCGGTAACAACGTCTGCTAAAATATACCATTTCTGCGGTGCTCAGCGACGGCTGCCAGGAATTCTGTGCTAAATGTAGCTGCAGTTATTTAATGTCCTGTAATATAAGAAACAGGAAGTGGATCGTTCCAGGCCACAGAGCCGGGGAGCTGAATGGTTTTACTACAGAGGTATGGCCCAAGTGTGTCTGGGTAGCAGATACTGGCCTCCAACCTAATGACTGTGCAAGATCCCCTTCTGCTTTATCACTTACACTGGACTGACACCAGCATGAGCTCTATTTCTGGGAACAGCTGGGACCAGGATACAGCGAGCTTGACATCAAGAGTGGAGAACCTGCCGTAATGACATAATTAATGCCCTAAGTAGGTACATTATTTAAAATGAACTATAACGGCGGTGAGAGAAAGAGAGAGAGAAAGAGAGAGAGGTAAAAAAAGGGGAATAAGACATGGTAGGGTCAGAGGCGGGACTAGGGCGGTCGGGAGGCTGATGTTTGCTGGCTGGTTCTGAGACGATGAGGCCAAAAATAAAAAGTGAGATTAAACCAAAACAATCTTGGGTGAGTCACTCGGGCAGGCTCGCGGGTGACTCAGAGAGTGACTCATGCCGCCCGCCCCCTCGCGCAATTATGCGCTGCCGATGGCCCCGGGGGGGGCACGGGGACACCCTGCCCAATCCGCTGATCGCTGGAGACTGTGGGAACCATGGCCAAAGGACTGTCGTGGCATTTAACGACCTGCGACGGCGTGTTTTTGCGGCGTGTTTTTGTTGTGTCGATACCGTTGCTGGCAGGTTGTTTGGGGTGCTGGGGGCTGTTGGCTAGCGCTCGCGCTGTTAGCTCACTCTGTTACTGCGCTGGCAGGGAGCGAGGGGTTATTCCCAGCAAGTCCTGCCAGCTGAGGCCATAAAAACATTGACAGCTTGTGTTTTGTTATTGGATACGAGTGTGATTTGCATCCCCCCTCCAAAGTAACCCGAGGTACAGGCTTGTTTGGGAAACTGGATCCGTCGAGTCGACACCAGGGTGGATTCTGTGTCGGAGGAGGAGCCTTCACGCTCCGCACATACCTTGTCTCAGCATAAACTGCCCCAAACTGCCCCTGTTAAAGACCTATTTCATCCCAGTAACTGCCCCAAACTGCCCCGACTCCTGCCAAGCTGCCGTCCTGATTTTTTCCAAAGAAATACTCGCGAAAGAGAGGCAGAGAGTTGTAGGGCTTCAGAGAACGACTTGGAAAAGTTACCTCCCCCGATTTGCTCAGTAACTTTATCAACAGGTTGCTATGTCAACTCTGCAATATGTGCAAGAATGTAAACCACAGTGTGTAGGGGGACATTGTCTTAGGATGAAATTATAAAACCGGATCACTGTGCAACACCTGTAGTTCTGAAACTACAGGAAGTGACATAGAAGTTACAAACCCCAAGATGAGTCAAACGGGTCTTTAAAGCACCTGGCAGAGACCTGTGCGCTGGGCCTCCATGATGCAGATGCTCCGGGCCAATCAGATTGCGTTAGCTCATTATAATTGAGTTCATCCTAAACCAATTAAGTTAGAAATAACCCAAAGCAGAATGAACCAAGCTAATTAGAATCTGTCAGAGAATGTAGCCAATTAGAAAGAACCAAGTCAATTAGGATGTGTTAGAATGGGTCCAATTACAATGTTCTAGGAAATTACAGCGTGGTACTTAACCAGCCAACAAAACAGGCAGAGAGGTAGACACATGCATTCCAAAGAGATGAAAAGCAGAGCAAATGTTATGTTCTTAATTTTTATTTTGCGATTTGCTTTTTATGGAAAATCCCATTTAAAGACAGTGCATGGTTTCTGGGCAGTCACCATTCCCACTGACATGGTCAGGCACCAGCAGGAATTCTCACTGTTTCATGGTTTAGGTGTTCTAGTCATGACTCAGCATATATATATATATCTCTTCATGAGTCAGCACAAACACAAGCACACTCTGCTTGCATTTGGAACAGACCCTCTTTGTCCAGACCCCAGTCCGGACTCATAACTACTGCAGTGACACACAATCCCTTCTGCTCTGAGCCCAGTCAGTCGGGTTCATTGGGAGTCATGCGTTTCCTGTTCCACAGACATTCTTATCGTCTTTATTTGTGCGCTTTATTAGGTACCTCATGCGCCAGGCGGTGAATCACATGACACCCTGTGTCTAGCGTGAGCGACTCTTTCCCCTTTGCAGGCACAGCTCACCTCAAAGTCCTGGTACTGCTCTTCCGTCAGGGACTTCTTCGACACCACCAGAACCCTCAGACCCTCTCTGGCCATGTTTCCACACTGAAAGAGAAGCAGTCTTCATTAAAAAAAACCAAATAAAAGATTTACAAGATACATTTCCCCCCCAGAATCACTTGTAATCGACATCATCAACTGTCCCTCTGACATCATGACCGTACTTCTGACATCAACAAATGCCTCTGACATCATCAACTGTGCTTCCGATATCAACAGATGCTTCTGACATCATCAACTGTGCCTTTGACACCATTGGCTGTCCCACCCTGACCCTTTCAAGAAGCACTGCAGCTAGAGATCATCTCTGATTGGTGGAGAGTTCAATAATGGCTGCTAATTGATTGAAGATGAAGCATGACTGTTTGGGCTCCTAGCATGTTGTCCTGAGAAACTCATTCAGCGGTAACCTGAAGGACCCGTGCCTGGACACGGTGAACTCCCAGTAATACCTCAGTGCGCTATGAGAAGGCCTTTATCGCTGCAGAGCTCAGTGTTCATCAGCTTTCATCTGTCTGGCATCTGAATCTGAAACATTCCCAGGCCCAAACACTGCAGAGCCAGTGCAGCCCGCACCACCCGACAGCCACCGCCCCCATTCAGAGGCGACTCTTTCATACATGCGATACTGATGAGCTGAACCTGGCTCTGCTTCTGAGCGAGGTGCAGTTGAGCATGAAGCAGGAAGCGCACAGCCTCCTGGGATATGAGGGGGCGGGTCTGTCCGTGGGGTGATCACAGCGCAACGCTGATTAGGGAAGAGGGCGCGTCACTCCATTCAAACCCCAGATGCACCGCAGGGGTTGAGAAAATGCTATTGTTCCCCAGAACAATATAATGTACTTACCCCGGACCGGTTCAGTAAATATCCGGCAGGATAAATGAGCGTTATGTGACTTCACTGAGCAAAGCAAATAACCACGACCATGCTCACCATCATGAAATTAGCAATATTAAATATTATGACCACGAGCAGCGAATACCAGGAGTCAAGCAGAAAACGCAGCAGCATATTAATTAAAAGTCAGTACGTTCACATGACAAACAGACCCTTACAGGAATTGACCTCTCAAATTTGTCTCTCAACAAAAAAAAAAAAATTGTTGCGAAGAGTTGCACTGGATGCAGGATGTCTATACTTGAACGATAACCTTCAATCAATATTATTATCAATAAATTGTATATACAGTTAATGGCTTCTTCTGTGTCTTTAGCTAATAATGATGATGATGAATTTGCTAAAGATCATTCGTCCATAAAAGGGGGCGTTACCTCCTCCTCCAGCCAATCATTGTATTGGACAATGCCTGCCATGACCACATCTGCACCCTTCATGTAGAAAGTGATCTCTCCTGTAGACTCATCCTAGGGGGGAAAAAAAAGTCAGGACTTTGTTAGAAAAATGGGAGCCAATGAAGTTAACACACTTTACACTCTCCACACACATATGCAAGATTATTATATAACTTTAATATCATTATAATTGGATACTGATTTAAAAAAGTGCATTTGAAAAAATAAGTTATGATATTAATGGCTTTTGTTTGTATCGCCTTAACTTATGCCAGATCACTGACTGGTTAGATGAACAAACACTACAGGACAAAAAGTTTCTGGCTCATATATAAGGCTAACATATACACTCCTGACATGTTCAGTCTTTGGTTTTTGTTACATTACATCACAGTTATGTATCCTACATGCCACAGTTGAAGGACCTTGCTCAAGAGCTGTACTGATTGTACTGGGACTTGAACCACCAAACCTCTAGGTCCCAGTCAAGTGCCTTAGCCCTAGGCCAGGGGTGTCAAACTCCAATTCTTTTGGGCCACATTGTTTGCAGGTTTTTGTTGTTTCCTTTCAATCAGCGGCAACGTTAGGCCTTGGAAACCAGTTGCCTGGAGTCTTTAGCTAATTAGTGCTTTAAATTAATCAGTTAAGTGTTGAAACATACCAAACCTAGCAGACACTGCGGCCCTCCAGAACCTAAGTATGACACCACTGCACCAGGCTGTAAGATACCCCCTGGTTCCACAGAGTACCCCTGTGGGTGCCCTTTTAAGCTTCACTTGTGGCAGTGCGCTTACGCTAACAGAATCAATGTTTTAAAATATTTTTGCCATTGAGTCAACGCCATCGGAAACGGTGGGAAAGGGCTGCTATACATTATCGCTTATACAACCTGCAGGAAAGGAAAAAAAACCCTTTCATTGCAAAGAATCCAGGGTTAATTACTGCCCTTACTTTATGTATCAGAGCGAATTGAACTCAGGGCTCTCTGAACTGCACTTTCAAGGATAATCTATTTTCAGTTGCTGGTGGGAAATACGCACTTAATTTTCTTTTGTGCGTTGTTTTTTTAGTTTTTTTTTTGGTGTGCGCTCAGAAAGGAACACTTGTTTGTGGAATTCTTGGGGGATCGTAAAAAGGTGTTTGAAAGGATTTTCCTTGGGGACGCCGGGCGCAAACCCTGGCTTCCTGAGGTTGAGGGATGAGAGCTGCAGATCGGCCAATGAAAACAGTCCGTCATCCGAGCGCTGGAGGTTAGTCACTTCCTTCAGGCACAGAGTTCAGAGCGGGGCTAGCTCGTTCTCAGATACTATCAAACAGCAGCCTGATTAGCTGGGTACCAGGCGCGATCATGTGCTCCAGAAGACATGCACTCTCATCAGGTGGAAATATAATGAATGCCCTTTACAAGCTTTCATAATGGTGGGGTAAAAAAAAACAAGGATAAATCACATTTAAACATGTCCTACCATGTCAGACAACTTAATCTAACTTACAACAAAATACATTAAACTACAAATGTGATTCACAAAAATATAGAAGAAGAATAACTATCTTTTATTCACAACCATTTTACTGTGCTTTGCTCAATGTATTTATTCAACAGTCTGACATGTCAGCTATACAAGTGTTTACCTTGCATTAGTTTTAATCAAGTGCCGACCTGGCTGATTAAGAATGCTGGTTTTTGAGCGCTGATACATAAAAAGGTCTGAAATGAAATCTGCGTTATGAACATGGTTTTATCAGTACATGTGGAAATGTCAGGTTGTGTGCCATATCTAACTTAGAGGAGTTTCCTGAACATCACAGATATTCATACTGTGCTTCAAGATGGTATACGAGTCCAAAACCAACATCCATCCATAAAACGTTTGACACTTCAAATTTCATAAAGGAGATGAGCTAACAGCACAGACAAAAACACATTCCTCAGCGCTGTCATTTTTAGAGATAACTAAACCAAGAAGTCAGCCAAAATCATCTCAACATGACAGAACGGCAGAACAAAAGTTCTTTGAAGCCTGAAAAACGGAGGAAGACCTGAAGGTGGTGCTGGAAAACTTAAAAAAACAACAAGGTCAGGGATATCCATGTGGATTTTTTAACCAGACTCAAGCAGTGGTTAATAAATGAGAGGAGGTTCACAGTTTAATTACAAACAAAAAGCAAACAGCCATCCAAGGAGAACAGGATCTTGCAATATTCCACAGTGAAGCCTTTCACTAATACACAAGAGTAGCTCACAGGTTATCAACTACAGGGACATAATTTAGTGGGTGGGGGCAGTGCACTGTCATGGTCAGGGAGCAGGGGTTGCAGGTTCAGTTCTCCGGTTAGACAAAGCAGCTGTATTTAACGTGACTGGCTTCAGGAACATGTGCAGCTGTATAAATGGATGCTGCGTTAAACTGAATGCTATGCAAGTCGCGCTTATCTGGATAAGAGAGTCCGCTGCACGCCCCTATCTGATTAAACCTGACTGCCACATAGTCTGACCAAACGAGGCCAGAAATGACTAAACGAAGACCTTCAACATCAAAACATACATGGTGTTACTTCCTGTGCCCTCGTTTTATCAGCAGGTCGGTGGTTTTCTCTGTGGAGAAGCTGTGCAGCACTGTGATTTGCACAGTGCCAGTGACTGCTGTGAGAGGCATGCACTTACTCTGGTCACACACTGTGTCAGCACAACGGCCTTTGCTTTGATGAACGATTTTGCTTTATTTGCACGCTCATTTCTGATGCATTAACCGCTACAATTCAAAACCTGCTTTTAGAAAATATTTCAATATGGCACATTTTGGAATGATTTGCTTTAATTTAACCTAAAAACATTATTTAGAAGTATTTATAAGTATGTGTTGGATTCAGTGCCAGGAATGGATACAAACGGCTGCCGTCCACACATACACACACACACACACACACAGACACAGATACACAAAGACACACACACACACACACACACACACACAGACACAGACACAGACACAGATACACAAAGACACACAAAGACAGACACACACACAGACATAGACACACTCTCTCTGGGACTCACCCTGACGATGATGCCCATTCGCTTGCTCTCGTAGGTGAAGGGAAATATCTGCAGGATGGTGAAGTTCAGAATCTGTCCACTAGGGGTCCTCAGCTGCATTGAGGACTGATCCCTGCCGACCAGAGTCAGTCCCACGCTCTCTGTCCACTGCACGAGTGACACCTACAGACACAGAGCAGACAGCGCCCTCGTCAGGCAGGCCCATGCAACAGCAGACACAGTTCATTACAGGGGCAGGGAAGTCCAGCTCCTACAGAGACACAGGGTGTGCGGGGTTTTGTTTCTGATTCAAATAAGGGTAAGGATGCTGCACATGGTTAGCCAGGTCTGGCGCTTCTGCTTACATTAATCAGATGGATGTAATAATATTCTCCCACTTAGTAACTGTGGATAAGAGCGTCTGCTACATCGTTCTAATGTAACATGTAACATACCGATGAGCTGCTGACCAGCTGAATCAGGTGCTGGGTCGGAACAACCAGCTCTGCTTTAAAAAGTCAAGTGTATAAAATAAGAGTTAAAGGCTGACATCAACAAACAAGCAGAATAAAGCGCACAAAGCAGAAAGCCAAGCACTTTTACACCGGTCTGCAAAAAACGTTAAAGGTAATCTTAGATGAAAAATCAAGTAGCACATCGTCTAACGTCTAATATATATATAATATATATTTTTTTGCCAATGCCTGAATTTATATTGATTTATTCTGAACTGTCACATGCTAACAATGATTGACAGTTCTGAGCTAATCTAAAATGCTCTGCTTTTGACCAAACACTTTGATTAATATAATTCTTTCACAGTATCTCAAACACTTCAAGATATGAGAGGAGTTAGTCACAGAAAGAAGAGTACAAAATGCCATAAAAACACACATCACAATTAAAGCTATCAATAAACTCCTGTTTGCAAGATGTGTGTGTGTGTGTGTGTGTGGGTGGGGGGATCAAAACAAGTTTCATAAAACATTTTTAGGGTGTGTTTTTTTGGCGTGATAGGCCACCATGGTGTTGAACCCAGGGGGATTCTGGGTAACAGCGGGCTGATCTGGTGATCAGACTGAAGCCGTTTCACTTCAGAACCCGAGTCTTGTGGGCCCCCAGACAAACCCCACCCCTCACAAGAAGCTGACGGCGCAATTACGTCAAAGGGAAGGGTGCTTGGCCGACAGCGGGGGGAAGGCGGGACCAGCCGACCAATCGCGTGTGTCTGGGGGTGTCCGAACGCACCACAAATCAAAACCAGGGGCCACTTTTCTGCTGTGCCTCAGATGCTTTGAAAATTATATTGATAATTCATAAAAGAGACGGGTTTTGGGTTTCAGCGCCTCTCTGCAATCAGCTCATTCCCTGGCTTCAGGGCTAAAGCCCAGTTTTCAGTCCTCTTCCGTGCTCTCTTTTATCTACACGGTGTGGGGTCACAGATTTAGCAAAAAAAAAAACGGCAGTGTAATTCTTACATAAAACGATGATTTAACATTAAATTGCTAAATTATCCATCAAAGAGCAGAATGTCATCTCTAATCCTCAGTCAAACTTGCAGTCACTCCAGAATTAACTAAGTATTTCTGCAATTTGAAAAAAACATCAGTGTAAAGATCTGAATTATGTGCTTTCAGAAAGCCACATCACACTGTAAAGATTAAATTCAGGTAATATCACTTAATTCCCAAAGTCTGTCATGATGAAAAAGACAGTAGGGGAGAGGAGTAATTTGTGGGTACAGACCCAGGGGAAAAAGGAACCCCATTGTTTTGAATACATGAAGCAGAAAGCACAAACAGGCGTTTTTTGGAGGTAAAGCAAAGCAGATGACATCCATTAATATAATGGGGGATTTGTGGGAGGTGCAAGTTATTGGCCAATAACTTCCAGACCAGAGGTGAGCTGGAGATCACAAACACTGCTCCCTTATGCCCCCGCAGACAGGCCTTTTATGGCGTTTCTCAGAATATCCAGATGTATATTATTTTTTTTTTTTTTTTTTTTTGGGGGATTCAGGAAGCTTGTTCCTGCATGCCTGGTACTCCATAAGACTCAATGACTGGAGTGTCACCACGGTGACAGCTCCTTTGGAACATTCTGCTCACATTACATTCCTGCTGACCTTTGACTTCCCCCCACCATGTTTGGCTGGACCAATGGGCAGCCCCCTGGACCCGCCAAGGAGATGTCATGGGAACAGAGGTGCGGGCACACTCAGGCTCTGTTTGATGACTGGACCAGGGGGGGCCCAGTACCACTGAGTCATGGTGTCTGAGCAGATTTTGGGTCGGGGGATGGGGGCCCCATTGACGTGAAATATCCCACAATGCCGTCAGCAAGTACGAAGCGCTGCCATGAGCAAAGGAGGGAGAACGCTACCCGGTTACGCATGACCTGATCCCCCCCCCCCCAGCCCAGCTGTCCCGTAAACCCCCCCACAAAATGAGGAGAGCTGCAGCCAGGGGGCTCTGATCTCACCCACGCAATGTGTCATTGCACCGGCACTCAATGCTAAACTACGTTTTACGACCCACGACACGCTATCAACCAAAAGAAAAACACATGTCCATCTTTACTCGATCCCTTTATTCATTAACGATTTGTGCGAAACTTATCTGTGGTTGTTGGACTGCGGTATTTTTCTTTTTTTAATGTTTTCTGTTAGGAAATCTTATTAGTAATTCAGTAATTTTGAGATTTTTTTTTAAAAAAAAGAAAAAACAGGACCTTTTATTTTACTCTGCCAAAAAAACGATGAGCGGTCTCCTAGCAACACCGAACACCGAAATGTGATACAGCGAAAGAGTTTGTAAACACGGGAGCCAGGCCCCCGCAGTTTTCTGTGGTTTGGCCGCGATGATTAGGTCGTTGTTTGGCCAAGATGACTAGCCTTCACCCGCCCCCTCACCAACCCCCCACAGACCTAACCTGGACGTCTCAGACCTCTCACACATGTCCTTCTCCAAGCAGCCAGAGAAACAACGGATTCTGGCGCTTAGAGCTGATAGCCGCTAGCTGCGCGCTGCTCTTACAGACAGACTGCAGTCCTGTTATAAATAGACTTCCTGTGAACGGCCCGTCTAAACCAAACACATCTCTGTGTTTAGACCTGTATCTGGTCCGTTTAAAACAGACAGACAGAACGCACCCCGAGAAAAAAAAACACAAAACCAACAGTCCGCGCAGGCCCCTGAGGGCTGTCTCCTTTAACAACCCTCCCCTGTGGGGAGTTACAAGCCTCAGTTAGATAAAACAACAGTCCAGCCCAAATGAAGTGCTGTGCGATCGCCGACACTTCCGTTTCCACGGCAATTCAACAATGCATGTAACTCTGCATATTCCTTAGGACTCTATTATGTTTATAAGACAATTACTGCGCCCAATCAAATGCACTCTATGTCAATTTAAGGTCATATGACACTTAGCCAAAATGGACTTCCTTTCTTTCTTCTACAGGCATGGCTGTTCTGTCCTAGAATTGAAAGCACAGATCCCAATGGACCTGTTTCCCTGACTCAAAGAAAACAATGTTTTGTTAGCAAAGTCAGTTTTGATTGCACATGGTCTGAACAAGACTAGGTGTGTTTGACTGAATGTGACCCATATCTTCAGCCTATGGCATCTCTTTCTCTTTCCTTATCTCACGCGCTTTTCCTTTTTAACATCTTACCACTAGAGGGCGACGATGCTCAATGGACATCTGTCCCAGCAGTGCCTGCTTCTCTGGTTTTCAGTTAAATTATCGGGTACCTCCACCCCCCCCAACAAAACCCCTACAACCAACCTCCCCACCCCTTCACCCCCTCAACCCCGAGACCTGGGAAATGATGTATTTCGGACATCTGTGTCCCATCCTGGGGAAATGGGACGGCTAAGTGGGCCTAACCACTTTACTGAAGCCAGGGAATCCACACAATATCAAAACACTGTCTATTAACTGCGCTGCGGGGCGGGCTGAAATGGACACAGGGCACACTAAGGAAATCCGCGATTTAGCCGGGGGGAAATGAATCAAGCGCCGCACCGCGGCCCTCTTCCTGCACTTAAAAGGGCCCGGCCCTGATCAAGGACGGGGCGCGGCGCAGAGTTTATGACAGGGGGGTCTTAGCCGCTTCCTCCAGAGGTCCCCGGCGGGTGCTGGAGACGAGCACTTCAAACGCCGGAGCCGCGAAAAACGCCGTCCTCGGCTCCTGACACCTGTTAGCGCACCCCCAACCCTGGGAGCGATGTCTTCCCATCATTCCACCCTCCCACCGAACGCTTCTGAACACCGCGTGGATTTTTCCTCTCTTTCACATCACAGCGAAGAGACTCCTCTCTTTAGTGCTCAGGGCCTCATCCAGGCAGCCATCATGAGGCCGACCAATAAAAAAAAAAAACAAAAGGAAATGGTCTGTGCGGCACAGCTTTTTAAACTTTGGGTCTGTCAGTTAAATGACCTTGGCCTGAAGAGATCAGTGAGATAGCTGAACACAAAATAATAAAAAAAGCCTTAAACTTAGACATAAATTACAGCAGTTTTGCCATATGATAACCAAACCCAGGGTTATGATTTATTTAAATATACCAAAACCGTAAAGGCTATGAGAAAGGTTTTATGTGAACACGTGTCTCTCATCCTCAATCAGTGTTCTGAGACTGTTTCAGTGTACAGCGATCAAAAATGTGCAAAAATTCTTCACTGATGTCGTACTGAGTATACACTGACACAGGGCACAGATAACACTGCTATGAGTGTAATAAAATCTGTAAGATGTTTCTTTTGAAACCGGACACCATTCGCTGTGACGCTATACGTTTCACCTTCTGCATTAGCAGCAGGATTCCAGCAAATCCAGGCCTGACAGCTGTTCTTCATATATAACAATAATGTCAGACACCTAAAGTCTCTGTCCTGCACCGGGACGGTTCCCAACGTTAAATCACAGACGGTGGAGACCGGTCCCATGACCTTTAACAGTATACGCAGGGTCGAGGCAGAAAAACAGCACTGTATACATTCCTTCTCTCTTTCCTTAAGTAAATCTCTTTCATGAGCTATCGATAGAGGGACAGACACTGCCTTACTGTCCAGATATAAACAGAGGAGGATGTACAGCACAGAAGATCCACTCTGACCGTTTGTGCAAGAGTGTGAGTGTGTGTGTGTATTTCTGAGTGTGCATGCATACATGCACAGTCATTGTGTGTGAGCAAGTATAGCTGGATGATTTTGGATTTTCATGTTTCTGTCAGTTTCATCTTTGTGCATTTTTGGAGTTTGCATGACTTGTTTGTGTGTATGTGTGTGCGTTTACATGCAAGTTTGTGTTTGTGTGCATGTCTGTGTGTGTATGAGTGTATGTGCATGTTTCTGTGTGTGTGTGTGTGACAGGTCACAGTACCTCATCAAGGCTGAAGGCCTGGTACACCCTGCATGTTTGTGTGTCTACCTTGTAGGGGCTGGAGGCCTGGTACACCCTGCAGGTGTGTGTGTGTGTGTGTGTGTGTGTGTACCTCGTCGGGGCTGGAGGCCTGGTACACCCTGCAGGTGTGTATGTGTGTGTGTGTGTGTGTGTGTGTGTACCTCATCAGGGCTGGAGGCCTGGTACACCCTGCAGGTGAGTGTGTCTGCGTGTGTGTGTGTGTGACGCCTGGTACACCCTGCAGGCGTCCTCGTAGTGCTGCTCAGCCTCGGCCTGGTCGGTGACGCCGTTGGACTCGTAGACGGGTGTGACGTTGTGCACCAGCGCGATGGCCTTCACCGCCTCGTGAACGCGGCTGCTGATGGTCTTGCGAACCTTGGTGGTGGGCGGGGCCCTGGAGGCCGGCAGGTCGTGGGAGGGCTATGGAGACAGCATGGAGAAGCCAAAGAGGAGTCATAGATCATACAGGGTTTGGGTATCCTAGCAACTGGATGCCATATTAACACCAGACCTTCCATAGGTACACATTTAAAACTGGCGATTTATAAACTTTCATGGCTATGAACGGGCACTTAGAGCAACGAAGAGCTCAAAATGACAAAGGAGAGAATCCAGTTGGCCCTGGGGCTTATTACTGAAGTATTACAAAATAGCAGGTGTGTTATCACAAATGCATTGACTTTAATACATCAACATGGTAAAGTGGGAAGATTTTGTTAAAGGAATATCATTTCACTGTCATGACATGCATTGAATATGTAAGACCAAATTAAGGTTTTGAGCTACTCCTACTCCTACGCAAGCAAACGGAGGCTGTTTGTCTGGCCACAGAGTGGCACTCATTGGCCCCACGCTGGAGGGCATGGGAGCTTTAATTACAGAGTGCAAAGTGATAACACACCAGCTCTGAAGTTACTAAGAGGGGTTTCTCCTCACATTGGACTGGAGCTGGAGTATTCCATAGACCTCCAGTCACTGTGCTACTGCTAATCGCTGCTAGTGGCATTTGATACCTTCTATAGGCCTCCACACAAACACACTGGATGCTGGAGGAACAGCACAGTGTCGCAGACAGGCAGTGGCGCAGATAAAAAAAAAGGGACGGCTTTATTTAGCTGCTGGTAACCGAGCATCTGCTTGCTCAGAAATCGACTTCTGCTGTCCAGTCATTTGGTAAAGTGATACTTCGACTGAAAGCGACGTTCGAGTAAATAAGAGTTTCCGTCCAAATGAAACTCTGCCATTGCTGTCCAGCTTTGCGACCGTGCGGTGTTGTTTTGGTTCTGAGCGTGCTCAGTGCGCAGCATTGTCCACTTACATGATGCATAATGAGCAACAGAGCTCATTTGAGAGAACAAACAAAGGTTCTGATAGATGACCAAGGCTACAAATCTAGCTAGCTCCGCGCCCCGTGAACTGTTGCGCCACCAGCGGACGTGTAAACGCAAACAGATGTGTGTGAAAAATTATGACCTATCAGATGCTGCGCGTCCAGGCTTGGCTATTTTTAGGGGTGCGTTTCCCGGGCTAATTAAACGGGCCCCAGTCAGACCCGGGGTACGGGGTAATCTAGTTTCCTGCTCCGGTGACCCCCCGTGTCAGGGGGACAGAAGTTGTCAGAGCGAGTCAGAGGGCGTTTGCCTGAGGAGAAGTTAAGGGCCCACAGCCTCTCACAATAACGCCTGCAGTGGGGTCATTCTCTGACTGCACCCCTCCCCAAATAAGAGTCAGCCACAGCCAGAAACGGAGGGACAGCGAGAGACCACTATTTAGTGCATTAAGGCAGTCAGCAAACAGTCTTATCCAGAGTTAAGACTTTGACTGTGCTATGATTAATCTTTTTGTGACTTTTATATCTGACTGCAAGGTAATGTGTCCATTCATATAGGAAATATAAAAATATATAAATTATGTCTTTGTACCAACAAATATGAAAAATACTTGAAGAGTGGTCTGTCCTTATGGTGGTACACTACATATGAAAAATATGAGGGAGAAAAAATAGGAAATACCAAAATATCTGTATAACTCGCATAGTTCTCTATGGGAACATTGCAGTTCTTTTTCACACACACACACTCTCACACACACACACACACACACACACACACACACACACAGACACAGACACACACACACACAGACACACAGACACAGACACAGACACAGACACACACACAGACAGACAGACACAGACACAGAGACACAGACACACACACACACACACACACACACACACACACACACACACATGTCTGGGTGTAGGGACAGGGGGAGACACTGAGAGAGAGGCCAGGAGAGGGTGCTCCGTACCTGGGTGTAGGCGCTGAAGACGTGGCTTTGCACCTCATCCATGGAGTCCATTCCGTAGGCCACCGTCCCCAGGTGGAGCCGCCTGAAAACCATCTCATTCTGGGTCAGAGTCCCTGCCAAAGCAGAGCACAAAACATGAGCTGGATTTAAACCGCATGCCCTCTGAGCAAGTCTAATCTGTCTTAAAACTAAAAAATTACCTTTTTGGGAACATGAAAAATTTGCCTGAAATAAGTAAAATTATCAGCCAATGGGATGAGAAAAATGCATCTTTAAAAAAATACTGACATGAATTAACAAAAAAAATTATTAAGGTGATAAAATCTTAGCTAGGAAGATTAATAACAGTGTCTGAACAAACGTTTATAATGCTCATCAGGATTTCACTTTCACTCTTTGAAGTGTACCAAGAGAAAGCACACCTGAAGCTGAGGTTGAAGTTAACACAAAGGGAGAAGCCCTGAGGGAAGCATTCATTGGCTGTCCCAGAGCTGTGGAGGCCCGTAGATACGGATGCCAGCAGTTAGCACTGTTAGCACATCCACACCAATTAGAAGGCAAGGTCGCTGCCATAGCAACAGAGGTCATGCCCGTGAGAAAGCGTTCTAAAGAGCGGATCTAAGCCCAAGGTCTTCGTCCTGTCAGAAGTCCCCATTCACAACACTGACGTTAATGCTGCATAGAGCTACATAAAATACAAATCATTGTGAGAGAAAGGGTTGTAAAACAGACTTTTATGGGAGACTTTGAGTGAAGTAAGGGGCAGGGGATTGTGAGTGGAGATATTCCAGGTTTATTTTTATTTTTTTACGGGAAAGGGTCCCAGGCACACGGATGTTTTTATGACCCACAGGTAAAAGGGCGCGGATATTCGCAAGGTGTCGGGGCTAATGGGGTTTTAATGATGGGGACACACAGACTGCAGCTTCTGGGTGCCGTTTCCCAGGCAACGGTACCCTGCGCTTTTTAAAAAGCCTACATCCAGATCATGTGAAAAACATCACTTATCACTTTAATCAATCCCTGTTTCACCCGTGAGATTCCTCGATACAAATGAAGGCTTTTGCAGAGGAAACAGAAAAATACCCATCATTTTACAAGTGGTGAAGATCGTAAATTCTTTTTCTAACCAGAAGCGTAATTTCCTCCGTGACTGAAACACACGGGTGGGAGAGAGCTCCATGAAGGGATGTGTTTGATTTAAAGTTACGCTAGGTGGCCCAAAGCTGTAGGGGTCGTTGGGGAGGGGGTTGTCCTTGAGAAATCCATGACCTTTACAAATCTTAACCGCTATCCCTTTCTGTGCTGGTCAGAGCACGGGCTCGGATCCTTCTCCCGTCCTGTCAGAGGAGGGGAGGCTGGGAGAATTGTTGATGGACGGCGCGGCGAGTTCGGACCCACCAACACTTATCACCTCCAGCCCAGGGGACCAGACAGGCGCTGTTCCTCGTGTTTTACTGTCCAAGGCTAATTTACCACTCTACACGTAGAGTCAATTACTGCAAAAGATCTCCAACGCCTAAATCTACTCGTTACTGACACTAGCTAGCATTTACCCAGGAAAACCAGAGCAACAAGACAAAATCACTGCGCAAATTTACTTCAGCTAGTACACATCCCAGACATGGAAGTGGCATGGTATTTTTATACATTTTACCGCCTTCAGTAAGGGTAACAAGCAGACATTGTGCCTTGTGTTTTGTGAGAGCTTAACAATTGAAAACGGCTGCATCTGTAGTGAACCACTTGCTGTATGATATGTATGTATGTAAGGTTTAAAATGTTAAAAATGAAATATTGTATATTGATACATATGTTATGTTATTTATTGATATGGAGAAATGTCCACATAATTAGCATGACACAGATTTCATATTATCGCCCAGTTATTCTGTTGGGCCATATCTCACCAAGGGTTCACCCAGAAGACACTCAGGTCAAATGAGATTTAGCCACAGCAAGCACTAAAAGGTCACATTCTTTTTTCGTTTTTGTTATTTTCGCAACGAGCGTATTATTCTTGTCAACGTGTCTGAAATGTGGTCCCGGGTCCTCTGAGGTGTGAGTCCTGAGGTGCGGATGTTTCCGGAATAGTTTGTTTCGGCAGAGCGGGGCGGCGTGAGGACTGTTCGGTGCGGTCTCAGAAAAAAGCTCACGAGGCGGAGAGGTCAAAGGAGGTGTTAGTCTCCCTCTCACGCTCCCCTGCGAGAACGAAAAAGCCTACTCTGTCATTTTTTTGTTTTGTTCTGTCATTTCTTTTAAATCACCCACAAGTACCACAGTGTAATGACGCAAGCTAAAATTGATCTCTTGCTTCTGATAACCTTGTAAATTCTCTACTCTAAAATCACTAAACGCTATAATCTTTGACTACGATCTGAACACGTGCTAAGGCACGCATTAGCCTACACACTGGCACCATTCTGGGGTCCCACTCAGTTTTCCATCCCTTTTAAAATTGACATCTTCTCATCACTGCTTCTGCTGTTATGGCTTAGACTCTCAGAGCCCAAAGCACATACAATAATGATCTCTACCAAATGGATCAGGTCTAACAGTGATGTGTGCTTAGAGAGTGCAGAAATGAGCAGAAAACAAGGGCACAGCGACATCCACAAACCAGGCAGGGAATAAGGTGGGCTCTGCCCACTCACTCTTCTGCCCAAGCCAGACCATTCTGCAGGCCACTCCCATGGGTCCAGTGCTCGGTATTCTATCTCCATTACGTATCAGTTTGTGTATTATATGAAACATAATACATAAAGAAAATGTAAACAAGATTTCGCTATCTTCTCAATCTCCCTCTCTCCACAACTCCTCTTCCACCTTCAGGTGAGGTCACACCTTTGCACCTCTTGGAAGGGAAGTGTATGTGACCTGTGAGTGTGTGTCTCTACGGCTCACTGGTTCACCGCCACGGTGTTCAAGTCATGCGCCGGACTCACCTGTCTTGTCTGTGAGCAGGTAGGAGATCCGCCCCAGCTGCTCCGGAATGGTGCTGGCCCGGACGACGGTCCCGGGAATCTTCGAGTCCCTCCTGATCATCCAGCTGAAGACCATCTTGCCCATGTCGAGGTTCACGCGCAGGCTAACACACAAACCACAGAGGAGAGGAGAGTGAGGGCAGGAACCCGCGAAGGATAGCACCCGATGTGCTAAAAGCATTCACTGCTAAAGGCCCACTCCAACAAAACCCACTTCTGCATTTTTCCTGGAAAAGATACTTATAAAACGGAAGCAGAGAGTGGTGATGCAGGAGTTCACAAAACTGGTTGGAAAAGTAACCCCCGCCCTGATTTGCTCAGTAACTTTACGAACAGGATAGCCACATCACATCTGCAAGAACCTCGATTGACACACACATTTTTAGCCCGGGGCCATTACACAACATCATTCAGAAACTACAAGATGTGATATAGAGCTGATAAACCATCAGAACGAGTCAAGTGGGCTTTCAAAGACCTGTCAATCCTTCAGCTTGGCATGGCAGTAAATCTTTACCTCGCGTATAAATATTTAATGTGTCTCAAATGCTCGGCGGAGAGGTTAATAAACATCACAGTAGTTCAGCAGGAGGGAAACACAGCCGTAAATAATGATGAACAGAACTGACAAAAGGCCCTGCTTCCGCTAGCTTTAGGGCTAACCACAGAGCCAGGCTGCTAAAGGCAAAGATTTGTACTGCTTACAAAGCTACTGAACAACGGCTGCAGTGACAGAGGGAGGGGGTTCTAACAAAGCTACTGAACAAGGGCTGCAATGACTGAGGGAGAGGGTTCTAACAAAACTACTGAACAAGGGCTGCAGTGACAGAGGGAGGGGGTTCTAACAAAACTACTGAACGAGGACTCTGATGACAGAAGGGGGTTCTAACAAAACACTGTCAGGATTCTGATGACAGAACCTTTTTGGTACTGTTGCCTAGGCTGTTGATCATTTGCCCTCTTTTGGGCAAGCTGCCCCTCTGAAGGATTCTAATAGCTGGGATTAGCCATTATTAGCACTGATAGAGCACAGGTAGAGTCACTGCCCCTCTGAACATATGTGCACATCACTGGGTGCAGTGATGGGGGGGGGGGTGCAGGACTGGTGGGGTTTTCTGGTGCTCACCTGATGGGGACAATGTTGGAGAAGAGGAGCAGGAAGCGGAAGATCTGCAGGTACCAGCGGCCGGCGAAATGCTGCAGGGCCACCATGACCAGCGACACCACCACCAGCGCCCCAAACAGGATCTTAGTCAGGCAGTTCACTTCCAGGTCAAACAGACCCACCTGCCCACAAAAACAGCCCATTTTACCATTTCTATTTGGACATAAAGATAACTGGATTAACTCAATCCTGAGGCCTTCATTTTCCCACAGACTCCAATAATTATAATATGAACTAGAACTCTGCTAGTATCAATCAACATTTAAACAATTAAGACATTTTTGATTACTGTATTCAAAGTGCCACTTGGAAGAAAACAGATACATGAGCGTACATAAAACAAGTGTTTTGCAGTAAAAATTGTAAATCTAAGGAATACATCGCTGTACGAACACAGCACTGGTTACAGAGCAGTCAGGATTCAGGCTAAAGCACCACGGCTCTGTACACACTGTTTACAGCTCTCAGCCAGTCCCTCCTGAGAGGCAAACAAGAGAATTTCTGCCAGGAATGAGTTAAACCTGAAGGTATGTCAAGGTGACAAAGTCGGGATTCAAGACATGGAATTCCTAGAACCCCAAAGTGACACAGTTATTTTCCACTGTCCTACATAACAAACAAAAATACAGCATATTGGTCTTGTTAAAATATCTGCCCTTTCTAACCAAAGCACATTATGGTAGAGACAAAGGGAGTTATTTATGTCGCATTACATTTGCATTAAGGTATTTAGCACATGCTCTTACCCACAAAGATTTATGGAGGAATAAGCATTATTGTTTGGTAGGAAGCGGATAAAGCTGTAAGAAAGTAGTTTATTCTGACTCATTTGCGCAGTGGAACCTGCCTTGTGTTTGGGGTTGGACGTGTTCATAACGCTGCGCAGTTCCTTGCCTGTGTAGATCACCACCCCCACCACGGTACCTGCGAGAAGAGAGACCGGGAAACCAGTGAGTCTGCATGGGTGACACACAGAGCTCCGGCCTGCCTTCTGAGAGAGGGCGCAGAGTCTGGGGCCAGGCACAGGCGTAAGCTACCCACAATCCCCTTTACAAGCCCCATATAAAATCTGCCCATGTAATGAGTTTCCGGGGAAATGGAAAACCAGAAAAAAATACCACGTAATTGTCATAATTAGAGTAGAAAATGCTTCAAATGAAGGAACACCCGATTTTCATTACATTCCAGAGGTATTTATAATCATGAAAAGAGCCAGCCTGGAGCCTGTTACAAGACCCTGCCGTGTGTTACTTTGGGATGTTCTGCAGATACACCAAAATGACTGTTGCAAAACTAGGGTTAAAAAATTAATAACTATCCTGTGAAAGATGAACATGTTGCAAACCACTGTCTGCCTGGTTTGTCTCGTGCCTTTGAGAGGTAGAAGTTTTGGAGGAATGGGGGGAAACACTGCTTGCATGAGGCTAAGCGAAGAGGCGGAGGGGTCGCGGCGCTGTCCTTACCGGACGCGATGACTGTGCTGGCCCACAGTGTGTTCTCGATGCTGAGGCTCTCGTTCACCGGGGGGTCCCCGTCCTCCTACGGGAGAGAACCGAACACACACCTTCAGCACAGCGCATATTTCTACCCATACATCTGAGTGACAAGTTTAAGCAATGGCTTTTTTTTTGGGGAGAGGGGGTTGGCTGGTCACTCAAGGTAATGAAAAGAACAAATGTGATATTATTTAAAAAAACTACAGGATATAACGTTAATTTGTAAATAACTGTCAAATAAACAGCCAATATTGCAGGCCTGAAATATTATAACAAAAAGTGCTGTGGTTGAGGCCTCTCCTTTACATCATTGCTTCAAAGGCCCGATGGTATCACACTTTCGACAGACAGGGAGTTATCTGAAGTGTCTGCTCTTTTCACATAACTAAAGAGATCACAGCATTTTCACTGAGCTTATTTTCCATTTCGAAAACGTCTACAACACCGATTAGAAAATGCCAAGAACACAAAAAAACAAAAAAAAAAAAAAAACAAAAGGAGATGATTGCAAAACATGGCCATAGCCATTTTCGCTTCTAAGAACATGCTCTTTCTAAACACAATTCTCTGAATTAAAACATAGGCATTCTGGAATTGTATTTTGTATTATTACGCCTCTGAGATGTAAAAAACACAAATTTAAAAAAACATAGTTACTGTGAAAGGGATTTGCTAATCTAACAGCAACACAATTTCAAACACATTTTAAAAGCGCTAAAGCATCGCTTTCATCCGGTACACAATTTCCTGGAGAATATGGCATCAACATGCTTCCTTTAACGAGCTTTCCTTTCTCAAAAATGGTTAACCAAAATGATAATTGCGGCAACACAATAAAGTGCCACAGCACTTTTTTAAACTATTTAACGAGCTTAAAAAAAGCTTTCAGTGCTGCCTAGAAAGTTGTTTTTTCTGTTGTTTTTTGAGCTGTGCAGTTTTTTTTTTTTGTTTTTTGCAAGCCTCAGCTTTTTAAGACCAAAGTCGATGCGCGGCACAATACTGTGATTCTAACGGCATGTTAGCATGTTAGCCGGATGCTGCAGTAACACTCCACCAGACCGCACTCACTCTGGTGAAAGTTCCGATGAAGTTGTGGATGTCGATGTTGGGCTCCTCTGCGTACACAAACGATCGGATCTGCAGGAGGTCCTGTGGGGAGGAAAGCAGGGGTAAAAAGTCCACTCACCAGAGTGCACACACGAGATACACAATACAACATACCCCACACTGTTCAGCAATGTCCATCACATCACATATTTAACCAACACAGAGAAAGATTAACAATGCCAAAATGATGTTTTTTATGTATGCAGATAATTTATAGTGTACAAAGCATACAGAAGACAACCTAAATCTCTTTCTCTTTGTCTCTCTCAATGCAATAACTAATTTATTCTTTTCAAAACTTCAACATGAGCTGAACAAGGCTGTTTATTTGTAGTGGTGAGGTTTTGATAACTATTTTGCAGGTTAGATGTAGAGTCATCTAATTGTTTATGTAAAGCTGTCCCAGTGTGTGTGAGAGTGTAAAAGGTCAAGCTGTCCCAGTGTGTGTGTTTGGTGTGTGAGAGTGTGAGTGTGGGCAGTCTCTGGGTACAGTGTGTGTGTTTGTGTGTGTGTGTAAAGCAGCCACTGCAGTGGGCAGTCTCTGGGTGCAGGGTGTGTGTGTGTGTGTGTGTGTGTGTGTGTGTGTGAGTAAAGCAGCTCACCGCTGCTGTGGGCAGTCTCTGGGTGCAGGCCACCGGTAGGCGGAGCTTCCAGTCCGTCTCTCCGTCCAACTGGTCAGTCCTCAGGAAGCAGGACCCTGCCACAGAGAGGGGCAGCTTAGGCCATAGCTACTCGAACCCGGTCCTGGGGACCCCAATGCATGCTGGGGCACTTACAGCCTTGCATCTTACAGATATACCAGCACTGTTTACCTAATTACTTAAAAAAAACACAGGTTTGGATCCTCGTCATCTTTTGTCATTGAACTCTTTCCTCATCACAAACGGTTTAGTTTCAGTGACCAGGACGTCATACTTTAAGCAAATGGGGCCTCAGTAATTTCACCAGAAGCATCTAATTTGCTAAAATTTACAGGTTGCAAACATATAACAAACACCATGGCTGGAAACACTTCACATTGCACAACATGGTGGAGACGACAGAATACACCTCACATCAAACTCCGTGCAGCTACACACCAGAGAGCTGAGAGTGGACAGCCACAGAACTTCAGACGAAGAATTCCTGAGTGCGCACTGACATTTCTGTTCCTGAGGAAACTCAAGTCTTGAGGTGTTTTGTTGTATCTCAGCTGTTGACAATATCTTTCATTTGGATAGGAAGCTGGCTTGCACTAACTGAGCTCTAGAATCCAGCAGACTCTGTCCCAGGTTTATTAAAAAAAATACTGCAATGTACCCACTTACTGGAACTAAAGCAGAGCTTTCAGTCCATTTTGTGCCAGTTGAACTTTTATCACTTATGACCCACAAGCACATAGATATCTGCGACTGTCCTGTAGGTGCCAGGAGTCACCACTGAGGGGCACTGTTGCCCAGGATGCAGAAATGTGGTTTCTGGTAATCTTCATTAGAACATAATAGGTGATAAATAATGTTCACAAAACCAAAATCCCCACATTTTGCTTTTTTTCCCATACTTCTTAAATTAGATATTCTGGATCTTTCCACATATAAGGATATTTCGATCATATTTTCATAAGACATTTTTGATTTCCAGTCATATAAACCTATGCATTACACATCCTTAGTAACACTGTCCCCTCTGTATTAAATATCTACATTATATGGCATACCTGTAGGTCTGAAAAAGATCAATGATATAATTTGATCGTGGAGTTAAGCAGGCTTTCATGAATGCGGTAATCAGCCACTGAACTTCGATCTGTATTGCAGGGTATGAAAACCTCATTCTGGAGTGCCACACACACTTCTGGTTTTGCTCCAGTTGAACCCCAAAGTGCATCATTGTACCCACTGTTGGGCTTAATGAACTCAGGTGACCATGGGCTGGAGTCGTGGGAAGAGTCCTACCTCTCAGGCTCTCAGTACTCAGGTTTGGGATCTCAATAATGGCTCAAACAGTAATGAAGAGCCGGGATGGAACAAAAACCAGAAACGGCTCCACTATTCTAGGAGCAGGGTTACCTCCCCCTAGTGCAGGGGATGCTGGGTAAAGGGGTCAAAACCACAGAACTGATCCGTGGCTCCACTGCAGGAGTGTGGTTACTCCCAGAGTAAAACCATGAGAGGAGTCTGCAGAACAGGTTTCCTCAAGACCGTACCAGAACAGGGATCAACTAACAGGCAGGAGAAGCTGGGACAGCGAAAGCAATTCTTTTTTTCAAGTTATGAACTTAAGTCGTGTTTTTCTTTGCCTTTGACACAAAAAGAAGGTGTCACTGAGCATGTGCAAAGCTCAATGACATCACAATGGTTTTTTTCCCGAGTGGGTGGCAAAGTGAGTGTTACAATGGACCCCGTGTTGCAACTGTCCCCCGTCTCAACCTCTACAGCTGACAAACCCAGCCCACGATCAGTCATTAAGCAGGCACTTTGGTTCAGTGGGGTTCCCCTACACACCCTCGACCCCCCCAATCACTAATAGACTCCATCTGGGGGGTGGGGGTGGGGGGGAACTAATAACAAGCTCCCCTTCCCATAATTTCAAAAGTTTTTTTAAATTTTATTTCCTTTAAAGATACCCCGGATCGTGTTTCTGGTGTTCCGGGCTTTGGCCTGGTTAACCACATTACTGTAAACTCCTCTTACAGTCTCCGGCAGCGGCTATTTGAATGCCAGAGCTCGGTATGCAAGTGATGTGGATGTAAGACTTTATGGTTTGGGCACGTCGACCGACCACATCTAGAGCTCGTTTGTCCATTTGTTTATTCATATTATACTCCATCCCTGCTACCCTCAGCTGACCCTTGAATTTGTTTAGCATTTGTTTATTTTTTTGCCGATTAGATTGCAATTCGGTTTTGCATGTCGGTTTTCTTTGTAGTGGACACAGAATGGGGGAAAGGTATTGTTTGGCGAGACATTGAGAGCAGAGAAGAGCTGTGGAATAATTAAGCCGTGCCACACCTTTGCAAGCGCCTCACACTTTTGCTCGTAACGCCCTTTTCCAACACTCACACTTTTGAGGGCGATCAATTAACAGCTAACTGTGCTCAGGCAGTATGGGTGGTGTTCCACAGTTTAGATCTGCCGATAGGATAATCCCTTCACCCCGAGCATGTTTTAAAATGAACCCTCCCCCCACCCATGAGCCTGTTCTGGAGACTGGGGGGGGGGGTGGATGTGTAATTAATAAATTGCAGATGTTTACCGTTTCTTTCCGAGGTGCGCAGAAAAATCATGTCAGCAGGAACACGTTGGTTCTGTAAAAAAAAAAAAAAAAAGGAAAGAGAAAAGAGAAGTTGGATTTCAGTTGAGGAGGGGGGCTGCAAAGGGGTGTGTATGCGTGCGCCCCCCCCTCCCCGCCCCCTGGCCCAAGGTAAATGAGTAACTCCTGCCTCGCCTTAATCTGGACCATTATGCCAGTCAAAATAAGAAGCCTCCCTGTAAATCAAGCCGCCCCACTGTGAACAAGACCCCAAGCATGCCGTGCCCTTGGCCTGACCCACACTTCAGAACCAGACGATTACTGTCAAACAGAACCGGGCCCACAGATGGTTTTAAACTTCGCCGGGCAGACGATGAGTTCCCCATTAGATCTTTTCCCACTATCTTAAACAGCATAATAATGTCTGGGTGGATTACAGTCACTGGTGTGGGGCAGGCGGTGTGCTGCTTGGGGGTCGGGTGTGGCCCTGCTCTCTCTCTGCTCTCCACCAAGCCCTCAGACTCTGAGTATAAGCTGCTGAGATCTATCAGAATTCATCTCTGTCATCCGATCTTCACTACAGCCCCTTAGGGAGATCACAGATCAAAAATCAGGTTCAGACAAGCCCTACAATAATTACGGAGCCGCATCAAATATCATAACTATTTTAATGAGAATAGATTTGGGAGTTCGTTTTTGGGGGAAGAGAGACACCACGTATTTGAAAGGTGGTGTTTTAATCGTCCAGTTCCCCCACGGCGGGGGGCGGGGTGGGGGTGAGCAGGCGTGCAGGAGAAAGCTCTTTGCATAGTCACACTGAGTCACTGTGACATTTCTCCGGTTTCGTTTTCCTTGTTCCTGTGAGAGTTGTGTCAGCGCGCCCGTCGTGCTCTCTCTCCTAACACCGCCACTTCGCCAAACAGGGAGCGCCAGCGAGCCAGGCAACCGCAAGGGCCCTTCTCGTATTTCACAGCCTGAGATTTTGCTGAGAGACCCCCTGTACACACACCCACCCCCCAGCCCCAGCCAGAGCCCCCCTACCCCCCACCTCAAACAGGCAGGATGACGGCAACAGCTGAACAAAAGCAAAGACATGCCAGAGAGGAATTATGGGGGATTACTAACAGCCAAACACCAGATAAAGACCCGAGAGCCGCATGAAGGCTTAAAGGTATTTCTCATTGACTGACAGGTATTTCTAAACAGCTCAGTGCCACCGTCAACAAAGGTTAAACTCCCCCCCACCCCACACACACACTTATCAATCCAAAAAATGCTGCCGTTAAAGTTTACAATGGCCACCATAGACCTAAACACAGAAACACACGCATAAACCAATGTCACTGCTACATGTGACAGTGGCGTGATCGCTGCCGGTTCGTTTCAGTTACCACGCGAATTTTTAAGGACATTGTAAGTACGTATATAACAAATAATACAGCAGTTATATGTATGATCATATGATATTATCTGTTGTGTATGACATTTTATTTAGAGGTAATCTGAGAGAACATGTCACTTTGTTGATAAAGTATCACTTGGGTGTTACTGTGGGATAAATTGGACGGTGCTTCTTGCCATGAAATTTAGATTGCCCTCAAACTTTGCATGTCCTGGACAGGAAAACAAAGGCATTTTTCTTTTAATTGAAGCATAACAAATACCAAAGCAATGTGGAATGGTCTCTACCCTTTTTAGGGCAGAGATACTGTACTCATTTTTTTGCGTGATACATTTTTATTTTTATTGTGATTTTGAGGGTTCTAATTTCACTGCTGTTAACCCACAAGTTTGTGCTAGTGTCTGGAAAAAGTGATAAAAAAGTAGGAAAAAATACCAAAACCCTCCTTTGATTTAGTTAATGTAATCCATAAACACAAATTAAATTACATACGTCACCCACAAGCATAATCACAGTGAACTGGTTTTCACTTCTTATTTTATACTGAAGAACAGCAACTACCATGGCAACAGACCACAGAGAAAAAGAAGATGTGGGTGAATACATAAAATGGAGATTTTCATTAAGCTAATTACATCAATGTAATTTAATGAAGCAAATTCGAGCACTGTAATGATAATCACAGTGCTTTCTCAGGCTCTGTAACATTGATTTTTCTTACACATTTGTGGAAAAAGTGAAGTGATTTTCAGGACGTATCCAAATGTAAACCAACACCACTTCTCAATTTCCTCTTAGAGGGGAAATCTCAAAACACCCAAATATCAAGTCATAATGTTACATTAAGCTGTGCACCAATAATACGGTTTTAAAAAAATAACAGCCAATTGCAACAATTTGTTTTAATAAGGCAGCCACACCCAGATGCCAAATGTGTTCTGGATGAATGTCTAAGAAAGCGTCATCACTCCGAAGCATAATGTTGTGCATTTGTGAATTACCTCCTGATTCAAACAGTCACATAGCATGAAGCTGCTCTTGGTTATGTCATATGTTCTTTCTGTCTTTGATGGTGGAAACAGAACCTGTCCAGCCTGAATATGAATGTGGTGTATCCAGCCCCTCCTCCATCACAAGGGAAGCTTCACAGCTGTGCACCAATCAGAGCACAGCTTCGGCGATGCGCATGGCCTTTGCCAAATACTCAGTCAGCTGTGCACCAATCGGAGCACAGCTTCGGCGATGCGCATGGCCTTTGCCAAATACTCAGTCAGCTGTGCACCAATCAGAGCACAGCTTCGGCGATGCGCATGGCCTTTGCCAAATACTCAGTCAGCTGTGCACCAATCAGAGCACAGCTTTGGCGATGCGCGTGGCCTTTGCCAAATACTCGTTTCATTGCTTTCCCGCCCACTGCACGAGTTACAAACCTTTTCCACGATGATGAGGTCTCCCACTTGAATTCCACTGCTTTTCACTTTCACGGTGCCTGCAAACA
The DNA here is from genome assembly GCA_022829145.1 of Albula goreensis. Taxonomy (NCBI): domain Eukaryota; kingdom Metazoa; phylum Chordata; class Actinopteri; order Albuliformes; family Albulidae; genus Albula; species Albula goreensis. Next base: position 2,650,946 of record CM040747.1, read on the forward strand.
AAAAAAAAAAAAAAAAAAATACAAATGCAAGCATGAGGCAGCATTCATTAAACGTTTAACACAAAGCAAAACAGTCCAGTGATGCAGCATCATACAGAAGCTCCAACTTTAAAAACAGATCAGAAAAGGGGTCCTATCACCTTTTGTTATTGTCTGTATGTGTTTATTTCATATAGAATACCTTGACTTGTTCTGGGTTTAGGCCTGGGTTCTGCTTTATGTCCTAGTACGCTACTTTGTGATAATGCTTTTGTGAAAAAAAAAAACTATACAACACAATAGCATATGCTAAGTTACGCTTCATCATGAATTACGGACACACTCTAAACAGGAAGTGCTAACTGTGGTCTCTGGAGCTGGTTGGCAGAGACACCATGCAGAATCCGTAAACGTGTGCTTTTGTTTTGCAGTCACTAAGCATTCTGGGTGACACTCTGTCAGACTGGAGTTGCCATTGAGTCTGAATATTCATCGATCTGAGGGTCTGGACTGTTCCACCAAACCATACCCTGGGGTTCACTTATCACATTCTAACCTCATTTCCAGACACTCAAACATCACTGAATCTATCCTGACTTTGTGAAAGGAAACTTAAGGGGAGATTTAACAGAGATTTTTACATTTTTAAAAGGATTCAATAAGGCAAACTACAACACATTTTTTAGGATGTCTCAGTCTGTAGAACAAGAGGACATGAATAGAAACTAGTTAAGGGTAAGTTCCACACTGATATAAGGAAGTGTTCTTTTTCACAGAGAGTTGTCAATGCTTGGAACACTCTGTCTGTCCAGTTGAGGCAGAGACCCTTGGTGTGTGTAAATCCAGACTTGATACAGCACTGGATAGTCCTTAGTTTAACTGGAGAGCTTGGATGGGCCAATGGTTTGTTTTCATCATAATATAATTGTTATATTTTATTACATAATCCAGCACCTGCATACAGAATTTGTGGATGTGCGCATTTTCCAGATTAGAAAAATAACAATAGTAAGGTAAAGGAGAAAGAATCTTTCACTGCATGACCCCAAGTGACCTCAATAAAGAGACCCTCGACTGGGCGACATGCTTGTTCACTTTGGTCAGAGATGATGAGTGAAGAAAGCAGCAGGAAATTAAAGTGCGCAGCAGAGCCCCAGCCGGGTGTGCACTCTTCCACAGGGCCTGAATGGAGGGTGGATGTGTGGGGCCCCAGCACTGTATTCCTCACACTACGGCCAAAACTCCGCTCACCAGGCTCCCCTGTTCTCATGGCAACAGCCAATGGGCATCCATCTCAACGGACAGGGTTCTTTTCACCGCAGATCGTGATCACGCCTCCTCTGTAAAGTTCTCATCATTTGCAGACTCTCTTCCCACTTTTAATTCCCCATTCAGGTCAGAGTGCTGGCTTCTCCAGAACATTCTAAAGGACTTAGGGGAGGGATAAGGGTGTGTGTGTGTGTGTGTGTGTGTGGGGAAGGGGGGGGGGGTGTCGCAGAGAGAGTTCAGAAACATTCTTCTTAGTCCGTTCGGAATGAACAGGCAACTTTGTTTGGAGCAGGGTGCTGACCTTTGACCCCTGCCGTGACCTTTGGCTTTTGGCATATGTAAGGAATTAGGCACGTTAATGTCTCGGGGCATGCTGTTGACCGCAGCGTCTCAAATAAAACACAACACGCCAAAATGGAGCCGTCAACCCTAGTCTGTGCTACAGACAAAATTACAGCATGTACACAAATAACACACCTACGCCTATAAGATAAGGTCTTACAGTAGTGCTGTGTTTCTGAACTACAGGAGGGAGCAGAGGCAGAGAGGCACTCCCCATTCTGACTGATGTAATTTAGCAGGCCTGCTTTCGTCAGCCTCGCTAGCGGTTTCCTAAATTTTCTCTGGGCCATGGCTTTGAGGTCAAATTCCACGCGCTGGAGGTAAAATAAACAGACCACTGGCCGGAGTACATCTGAATCCCTCCCCCAAACCCCCCCCCCCCCAAACTCAGAGTCGTCTTCTTACATATTTATTTGATGGTAAACATCTCGCCACGCTGGGCTTCTCACTGCAGCACACACCATTGTTTGAAAGGAGTTGGGCTAATGTTTGATTCTCAAATCAATGGCCATGAGGATTAGCCTGGTTGTTAATCCAGGGAATTTAGCATAATCCTGGCATAATCCTGTGTGTGGATGACTCTGTCCCAACAGGCTACAATTTTCATTAACTACATTAGCAGTCCAAAGAAATTCAGAGAAACAACTTAAAAAGTATACATTACTAATATAAATTATCATAAAAAACATCTTGACCATATTTAAGTTTCAATGAGAACGAGTCTGTGTGTCATTTTTCTTCAAACAGTTTCCACCAGCAACCACAAGTCCTGTGGCAGAAGAAAGCAGGGACCGGTTTCATCTAACCAGAACACTTGTTAGTTGCTCTTAACTCTGAGACACAGGCTGTGGAATCTTTCCTCTAATAAAGTTTTCACAAAATGCTTTTTTCTTCCTTTTTTATTGCTAACAACGGTCTTCTTCATCACAGGATACATTTGTGTGTTCAAGCTTCAAATGAAGCAAAATGTCCGCCCTCTACTTCCCACTGCTAGGACCGTCAAATACGACTCCACTCCGCCCACTAATCGCATTCAGAATTCTATGAATGTATTCTTTGTGTTTGTCATTGTCTGTAATGAGTATTTCAGCTCTTATCTTCTCTCTCACTCAGCATAAATGCAGAAGACTCTTCTGCGAGACCACAGACTGGTAAAAAATAAAAACCAGAAAAAAAGAAGAGGAGAGATTGATGATCATTTCAAGGTGCAGGTACTTGCTTAATGGTTGCAGTAGACTAAAATGTTTATGTAAATGTTTTCTCTTGACAGACTGCCCCTTACCTCTGGTGGAGAGCTTGCTGTAGATCTGAGAATTCACTTCTTTATCCCGTAGAAAGCAGCGCATCTCTTCCACCGCCTCACGCATGATGGTTATGATCAGCACAAAACCCTGCAAAATAACCACCACCATCATCATCATCATCATCATCATCATCATCATCATCATCCTCATCCTCATCACATACATACAACGGTTTGGCCCCAATTTAATATATACAATTGCAGTTGACTCTCACATAAAAGGTAGTACAAAAATAAATATTTCACAAAAAGTGCCTATCGGACACGAGCAAGAATTACTCTTTCACAAATTCCTCAATTTACAACCAGGAACCTCAGTTGCGGTTAAACCATGTGAGCCTTCACCGCTGATATTTCTGCCTTTTGCCTTGAACACAACTAGAATATAAATGAACATATCATTCAAATTTGTTTAGTCCTTCATCTTCATCTGCTTTGAAGTCCGTTAAATTTCAGACGAAAAAGAAAATCAAAATTAGTGAGCAGGAACCGACCGATGTGGGGTATGAAAGTAACTTGAATCACTTGAGTATTTATGAATAAATTAGTGTGGACAGCAGAGAGAGATCACTGTGAGGGTAGGCACTGACATCTGCTAAACATAGCACAGACGTTAACACCACATACTCAGCAGACAACATTCTACAGCAGGACTTAAGATCTAGCTCACATTTTCATATCTTCAGCTTTCATTCCGTAATTAATTGGTATTTCTGCGGCAAAACTCCCTTTAGACTAAAACAGTGATGTATGTTCTTGCAGATGTGGTGACGCTATCCCATTTGTAAAGTTACAGCACAAATGTCATTATGCAATAATTTTTGACTAGTCCTGGGCACTCCAACATCACCACTGTCTGTTTCCATTTCATGAGTGTTTCGTTAAAGTAAAACGGGGAGATGAGTTCAGCAGGAGAGGGCCTGCAGCATTTACATGGGTGCTGGGGCAAAGAGACATGTGCAGTCAGGCCGAATGTCTTACCAAAGGAACCCAGTATGTGTAGAGGGCTCCCAGTCTAAGCTCCATCACAAACTGGGAGCAGGCCAAGAGCAGGAAGTACAAATTGAAGAAGTACTTGAACTGGTTAAACAGCACCTGTGGACACAAGAAAGCGGTAGACAAGTTTACGAAAAAGCACGAGGCGGACACAAAAACAAGTAAATATTAACACTTCATAAGAGTACTATTCTCACAAAATATTACTGGAGCACAGAATTTTAGGTTTACACACCCCTTCCTTTTTGTTGTTTCAAAAACTTTGAAGCGACACTTGACACAATTGTTATGAAATGGGCTTTCACAAAAACACTAAAGCAGCAAGCACATAAGTAAAAGATAAAAGTGAACAGTTCATACACAGTACGTATGATGGCACACGTGTGAACAAACACCTTTCAGCATGGTGTGAGATACACAAACACAGACACACATTTCCACACACACTCAGATGAGGTCGTGCTGCTGATACTGCGGCAGACGCAAGATTTTAGCGTTCTTCCTGAATGAGTAAAAAATGTCACACAGAATGAATACACATACGCATCTGTATGTGTGAAATTGGGTGTGGTCACTTCAGAGATAAAAGCTTAACTCAAAATGGCTTCCGCACTCCAATTAAATATGAGCCATCTTGAAACCTTTATGTTGTCTTTCATTTGTGTTTTTTTTTTCCAATTCTGATTGGAGTCACTACAGCTTGGTCATACTCCTATATCCTCTTTAAGGTGCCTCTGTGCTCCCAGGCATATCACAGCAATGTATGTATATTTTTTTCCTTAATTTTATTTATTTTTTTTTAACATATCCAGGGTTTTAAATCTCCATGCACCACAGTAAAACAAACAGGCTGATTTTACACCCACACTGCAGCTTGTTCGTCCTGTGCTGGATTTCATTTCCAGTGCAGTGCAAGGTTACAGCGAATGTTGAGCTTACGTGAGCCGAATGCAATGGCACTGACGCCTGGCACCGCCTCGTCTGCATGTGGCAGGGACTTCGTTACAACAATAAAATCGCCCATTTGAAAACCGAAATAAATCGTCTCGTCCTTTGTAAAAATAAAGGAAAAAAAACACAGCAAAGCTTTTATTTTAAAAAGATCTGCATCGCGATTTAAATTTCTGCCAGGCTTTGCTTTTCAAAATGATGCGAATTTGAGTTCCAGCCAGTGACTTAGGCTAACATAGAGCAAGATGCTTGTTTTGAGGATTTGCATGCCCACTAAAAATATGAAAAGCAGATTGGAGAAAGGTCCAAAAAACAAATGAGCAGGAAAGCCTATTCTCCACACTGTAACAGGCAGTGCCTTGCTTGGGGGGTGGGGGACATTTTGGAGATTTTTTTATAAATTGATTTTTTTCTCACCGCACTGGAACGGAGAATCTGGAACAGTCTTAAAGAACGTTCCAAATGATTCGTTTACATTGTCACTCTCTTTAGAATGTCTTATAACCCAGTCATTCAGCTTTTGTTGAACCCTGCCCTCCCCATTTGCAAGCCTCAGGCCTACATACTTAACACATCCTAATCAAGCACCAAACCCTGGGGGCCTTCCATGCACACTCAAACATTTTTTAGCCTGTTTTGTAAACAGAGACGCTGGCTCCACCCAACAGCGGAGTTTAAAAGCCCACTTGACCCATCCTCTCATTCTGCAGCTGAAGCATCACATACTGTCGTTTGCCCCGTGACCCAAGCCAGAAAACTGACATGGCGGTCAAAGCACTGGTATTTAGGTCATTCAAAATCACATTTCTGACATCACCCTAAAATTATTTCCAAAGCGTCATGATGCATTTTATTGTATATATTACAGATGTGATGCAGCTATCATGTTAAAGTCGGTGAGGACGTCTGGGTTTTTAGCCTCAGAGCTTGCATGTTGCTTCCAAAATCACACCCAGTAGCTTGCGGAGCAGAGGGTACAGTGCGAGGGGTGCTGTTAAGGGGATACTTGTGACCAGGTGTTAAAGTCCCAGCCGGAGTGTTACACTGGCAATGGGACAAGTGGCTCATCCTAACTGGTGAAGGATAGGGGGGTAAGCCGGTTAAAATCGGTAACATTGCTCTGAAGTGGAAACCCCTAAATTTTATTTGTTTCGTGTTCCTCTAACTGTGTTTGTTGGAGAGCGTTGTTGTCGTGGGGCTGGTCATTTTGGCTCGTGTCGGGACATGCTCGGGATGAAAAAGAAAGAGGGAGGAGGACAGGAGGCAAACGCACGGTCGCTCACCCCAGGCAGGAAGGTGAAGAAGTTGTACTTCTGGTTGTTGATGACGTTGCGGGGGTACCTCTGCTCCCGTTTCTCGGGGTGCCCCAGCCACACCGTCCGCGGCCGGAACTCGCCCATTCCACAGCATCTTGACCACGGGCAGCATCTGCGGGTCCAATCACGAGGGTGAGATTCACCATAAGCCCCACCCCTCTCTCCACCCAACCAACCACCTGCTGCCCTTCCCCAATCACCGCTTTGGCTAAGGCTGATTGACAGTACAAACTACCATTCCCCACGACTGCTTAGCAGAAGTGGACTTTAAGTGAAATCTTAATGGCTCTTAGAGACCACCAAATTTTTATAGTCAGTTTTCTTTATTCTTGTTTTACCACAAAATTATTTTCTGACTCCATTATATTCTTTTAGTTTTTTTAAGATTATATGGCATATTAACATCTATATGTATCATGTGCATTTTTCTTGTATCACTGGCAAACATTTTTGCTTCTTTTAAACACATTTTCTCAAATTATTTACATTTTTTCTTATTTTCTAGGATACATTTTTAGTGTGTACTGACAAATACTACCAGAGTCCTGAGAGGATACTGCCCGCGGACACTGGAAACTGGAGTGGGTTCATTGACAAACTGTGTCCGAGGGAGCCAGCAAAGGCCAAAAGTACACAAGCACTGCCAAACGCAAGTCACCACTGACATTTCTGAACTGATCTCCCTTTAAACATTCATTTACAAGTGGCTGAAAGCTCTGCACGCCTTACACAAACAAGGAAGTTTGCCTTCTGCCGAACTCGGCCCAGTAACCAGGCACAGAGTGAAAAAACAGGGAGGTGAAGTGTTATGGGGTGATGGTCACAGGCTACTTCAGGGAATAATTTTGTTACATATATATTAAAAAATATATAATAATAATAAAAAAAACTGTTTTGTTATTGAGTGTGAAAAATTGTGACGAATTGTGAGAGCTCCAAATGTTTTTGCTTTTCATATACTGATTAATGTTTTTTTGTTGGGCAGGGGGTGGGGGGGGGGGGGGGTGGGCATTTTTGCAAGTTATGTTTTCTGTTAATTACACTACATTTCAGTCACTGAAATGAATAAAGGATGCTGTTCTAATCATCACTTTTGCACTTAATGTAAATCATTCTGGCATGTAAACATATTCTGATGGTTTATTTCACAAAAATGAAAAAAGTAACAATAATCCATAGCAAAATACAATAATCAGAACGACACAATAATGCCTCGAAGAGGAATAGGCATGTTCTTCTGTTCCTAGCACACTTCAAAACTTCAAAACACCCACTGAAAGAGGAAGATGACATTTGTGGGTTTTTGGTTTTGTCAAAAACAGGGGCAGGCCTTCAGTATCATGGTAATAAAGAGGACTTTATCTTGTTCAGTACAGCTACAGATGTCACATATTAGTGAAACAGTCTAACTGAAAGCAGCGGTACTAGCAAAAGTAGTAGACAATGCTAGCCGCAGCATGGTGACTGAAATGAACACCTCTGACCCATTTCAGCCCTGTTAATATTCCTAAGAGGGAGAAGGCCTTCCATTGTAGCTGCCTTGTCAGCTGAAACTGCTTGCTTTGACTGAAGAGAATAGGCTTTCTGATCTTCAGCGCATGCTTCTTCACAGATATAAATTACCCTCACAAATGCCGGGGAGTCCACCCGACACGTGTTGCGTTTGTACTCCAAGCATTTACATTTTCATGGAAAAAAAGAATATGTGAACTGAGGTAAACTGTAGCCTATCTCCAGTTAGGCTAATACATTTTATTTGTAGAACTTGTTGGGCCATTAAGTGTTAAAATGAAAGACCAATGTCTAGGACTATAACGATTTGGGTTTTATAGAAATTCAGTACATTGGAAGCATTCCTGACATATATTTGGCTTTCATATCAGGGACCATTATTGAGAAATAATCAATTAAGGCTGGCTTTTCTATGACATTCTGGTCCTATCCAGGGTCACTACAAGACACGGTAACCACTGATCCAAGTTTCACAAACGACATTGGTGTCATTTTAATCCTCATTGTGTGCTCTAGTAAATGGGTGGCATGCTTGCACGATGTAGGCTAAATGTATCCATGCATTGTATGCAAGGGGGATATGCTAAACTTCATTGTTCCACACAATTACAGGTCAGAGAAAGGTCCTTACCACAGCGCCAATTAGAGGCACGACATCAAACACTTTACTAAGTTCAATGGAATTCGGCACACATCTCTTGCATACAATGGGTTCTCAACAAGTGACATCGCACTCATCTGCAAACTAGATATGTAAAAACATATACAGAACAAACATATGCAGGACATTTTAATACATTCATGAATTAACATATTATTCATAATAATATAATTAAGGTATAAGCTTCATGATCTAGGTGTAACATATTTCTTAGAGCACACAATGGCATTTTAAGTGACATGACTGAATCTGTGGCATCTATAAATCAACAGAATCTTGTAGTGACCCTCAGTGGGACATAAAGTACACAAAGGACATGCTATAATTGTTTATTTCTAAATGAATGCATTTACAAATAAGATTTCTTTTTAGGTAAACAAAAACACTTTCCTCCAAAAAGAGCTTTCTATGCACAGAATTTATATAAATTCCAATATTTCATGGTCATTTTTTTCAATTTTCAATCAGAAAGACTCTTTTTCTTTTGCCTCAATTGCTTCATTTCAAGCAAACACCATGAAAGCAAGAAAATGACCTAATGCCAGCAGTTAGCCTAACACAGTTCACATGTACATGCTACCTTTATTACATCTAATGCCCTCTAGTTGCAAAATTCAATTTTAGAGGACTGACTCAGCAGAGATGAAACAACAGTGACCTTTATTTGTGTTTGAATGGTCAGCTGGAAGAAATAATAAATGGGTGAAAAAGTACTGAGAGGTGTGTTTCAAGTCAAAGGGCCAATGCACTTAAAATCAGAAAATGCATACCTGAATATGAAATATTTATTCTTGTCTAAGCACTCAACAAGACTTTCACAAACCAACACCTTATTGTAGAAGCCAACACATATAATGGGAAGGCTAGGAGCCAAAAAATGCAAACAGCCCAAAAAAAAAAAACACATAAAGGTCTAATTCAATACCAAAATTTATCTCCAAGATGTGAGATTGTAGAAGGAATAAATTTACATTCAGCTTCCTGTACAACAAGAGTCCCTCTGTGGTTATATCCATATCCAAAAGAGTGTGTGGTGGTTTTTGTTTTTCTAAAAGCAGAGACCAATTAAATTCCAGGAGAAGAAACCAGGAACTGACTGCATTCAATCATTTGACTGGTTAATTAAGTGCTTAATATGAATGAAAATGAGCAGAGTCTGTGGCTCTCCTCCTCCAGGGTTAGGGACCCTGCTGGACGGGAGGAATAGTACTAAAATATAATATATATGTGGGCTTTCATCATCCTTAAACTTAAAACTCTTTCATCAAGTTACTTTTATGTATACACTTATTTACCAGAATGGCAGATTTTTTCACCACTGTCATTAAACCTCAAAGATTCTCAACAAAATAACGTTCATCGAAAAATAGAGGCAGGTCATAAATGATGTGTTTATGCTGAAGGCTTCACCTATCTATCACAGTTTCCTTGTCAAAAAATAGGAGTTGATGCGGTTTGTTGCTTTTGTATATGTGTCACACCACATGCATTTTAATCAGTTTTTCCGATAGTCACCATTTTCTACACAACTATTGTTTACTAATAAAATCTGTAACAACATATTTTTTTAAACATGCCCATTGAAATATGTGTTGGAAATAGAAAACAAAAACGTGCTTCAGTGAGGATCGACAATGTTCTCATTTGAAAATGAAAATGAATTTCGTTCCTACCCAACATAATGTTTGCTGTTTGCAGTGCTGGACGCAGCAGGCATATCCGGTAACACCTTGCTAGCCTAATATTGACGCTTTCATCAGCAGTGATCGCACCCTCGCCTTTCTCAATGTCTCAGACCCTCAGCCCTTCTGAAACAATAACGAACATGGCATCGGTTTATTTTCAATTCGATTCCAAACCCTCCACTGCGCCATACTATGAAAGGCAAATTACAATAATTAAGTGACTTTGTCAGATAAAATGGCGAATTAATGAAAGAAGATGTTGCCCTTTAAAGCTAACACACTTGCCAAGCCATAGTAAAGAATACAGACTGATCTAATTTGCCATACAAATTGATGCTTTCACTGAGTAATCTTTGGCCTGACCAATTTAGCTATCTAGCGCTGCTGGAGGCTCAGTGACAAAGAATGCTGTACGTTAGGCTAGATGACTACTTACACCTTGAAACAGCCTTCCTAATAACAAAAATGTGAATGCTGAACGATGCCCGATGCTAGCTTTAATCTATATGGAGTGTACCCGGAACAAGGATATCCACATAAAGCTAGCCCCAGCTAGCCACACTGCTAGCAAGCCAGCTAGACAATCCCATGTCTATCTTGCACCATCAGACAAATCGTTAGCTTGCGCGCTAACGTCACCTAGCCAACTCGCTACCCCAATTCAAAACACCATTCTTTAAATGCTGCAATATCTGTCTTACATTGTTGAATACTGACATTTAAAACGCAAGAAAACAACTCAAGCACCTCTATTACTGGTCAACTGTGCCAACAGCATAACGGGGAAAAAAAAACAAACAAAATAAAGTGTCATGTTGAAGCATTTATTCCTGTTGTCATGTACGTTAGCTACAGGAGCTAGCTCCCCAGCTAGCAACCAACCGTACAAATTAACCGACGATGAATTTGACATTTCCCAAGGTATACCAATATCAGCATTGACGATCTTACCCATTTTTGTGTTTATTGTCATGTCTTTTTTTATGTCTCACAGGCTGGAGGGGGATATTATCCGTCATTCCTGCAGTCCCCGCTTATGCGGTTGAAATTCCTCTCCCCTGTTCTCCGGGCTGGGCGGAGGCTCCAGTATAAAGAGACAGGCTAGGCTCGGCGACTTTCCGCTTGCCTCATCAGCCCGTTTCTCCAGTCACATCAGGAGCAGCAGAAATGTGGGATAGCAGGTTGAAGGACAACAAATCGCAATTTAACGTTTGTCTTTGTCACAAGTTTTTTTTTTTCCTGTTGTGGCTGTTTACTATTTATGGTTCCGATTTGTTCTTTAATTCTCATTACAATAGCTTGGTGGATAAAATTTGGCATTGCATGTCGTTCAACCTGTTAATGTCACCTGTCATTTATACAAGTGCAATATTCAAGCTACTGTAAAACAATATAAAATAGTTCATTTAAATGTAAAATAAGTTTAAAAAGTTTACATATTGACATGATATGGATGATTCAAACAGCTCATGATCAGGGGTGAGAAAAGCATCCAAACTATGTAAGGAATAGAAAAGTATTTTCTTTGGTAAACTTCGATGTAATGTGCTGAGACTGCCTTGTTCTCGAGTCAGTGGGTAGCTCATTCAACATTCATGAGGAGAGAAGAGAAGCCGCATTTTTATCGCAGGAGAAAAGAAATGAATCAAACACCTGCACTTCTGGATTCATCTTGCTGTCAAAACCCATAATGATCTTGGACAATGACATTGACCCTGGCGTTCCGTGGAGGAACGCCCAGTGAAACGAAACTGTTCCCTATAACAGTAAGTAGTTTATCCGTATAAATCACGACGTTTTAACCCACATTATTATACTCTGTACAGTGACAGAGAAAGTGGCAGCTGTCGAATGCAAATGCTCAGCTTGAGGGCTGCTTTTCACAACGAACAATTAATGTATGACTGACATAAGATCAGGACATACCGCATACACACACAGAGCATGTTAGGCTTCACAGTGCCTGTGGGCTAAACAAATCTAATGGAATCTGCTTATAGGACGTTTTAATAAATTTTTATGTTTTACATAACCTGACATAAATAAATAACGATAAATGTGGCTAACCTATGTGCGTTAAAAGGGCAGGTGCTTTAGACTCAAATGTGCAAATTGCGAAGTTAAAAATGAGTCCCATATACTGCAGATACATGATTTCTTATATGGTAATTGTATGTTAATTACAATGTATTGTTATCATTGAGGGAACAGACATAACTAAATGCACACTAAAGCCACATCAACTGACCATGCAAGATAAACACTACACAGTGGATTTAGGAAATAAATACGTATAGTCAGCCAAAGCCGTGTAGTTGCCCAGGGCGTTATTCAAATACAGTTAGCAAATATAATCACATATGTTTAGGCTGGCATTAAAAACATCATAGTGCAATGCAATATGGCAATAGCAAATGAGCATGCAAATTACTTTTACCAAGTATCTCTTAAACGAGAACTGTAATGGCACAGGAGCTTTGTAACATATTTACCATATGTCATAAAGTATGGGAGCATGGCAATATGGTGACATACAAACATTTATCATATTTGGTGATATGGTGTTATGGTTTGGTGTTGATATGGTGTGTGATTATATATATATATGGTTAAAAATCAAAATAAATCCAAACCATAACACCATATCATCAGATCACACATCCAGTAACATAATGCCATATCATAAAATATGATAAATAAACTAACAATAAAAATAATTTGGGCTCACCTGAACAAAATAGCATTTTTTTTTACAGAATGTGACACCACATTTTTTACAAAAATGTGACACCACTTGCTTAGTTTATTGGTTATATGAAGAGTATCAGGTATAAAACTGTTCTGCGTTATGAGTTGGTCTTTATACCATAGCCTCATATGTTTATACTTTGTCCTCGATTGGTACTGTAAATTGATTGTCGAACCACCTTGTGCTATGCTGCTTTAACAATGCTAAATAAATAATTGAACGAATAAATAAAATAAGCATGTGCAAGAAACTGTCTCCACATGATGGACTAGTCACCCTCAATGACCCCCTTCTTTGTACCCAGACCCTCCCCTCTTGCATGTGCATGGTCACATGGTCATTGGCCAATTTTGGCCATCTGTGGATTAAAATGGCCTTGACCCCATCTGTGTTTTGAGAAATATAATTATTATTCATGAAATATAGTTGTCCTTGTGCTGGAAGGCAGGCAGGTGCAGAGAAAGTTTTCCCATTGCAGTGGTGAATCACCTGACCTGGGGGCCTGACCTGCACGTACCCTCTGCTATTCAGACCCAGAATGCCTGCTCTCAGAGCAGACAGCTGATTGGACGCCCACCTTACAATTACGTGCTGTCTCTTTGTCATGCAGAACACTGTCCACTCTTCGGCCACCGAGACACTAAAATCCCCCCTTGTGACCCGATGCTGAGTTTGATCTGCCGGCTGATGGATTAGGCCTGGTCTGACTAAAAGGTCCTGCACCAGCCGCATTCTTCCAAAATTAATGGGGTTATTGGATTACCCCACTTTCAGTCCTGGATGATCCCAGGAATGCAGCAAAGAGAGAGCAATCGAAACCAAAATCTCCTACAACTGATTGGTACAACCACACTGCAATTCTCTCATTTTCAAATGCAACTGAACATCTTTGGCAGAGTAATAATTGTTTTGCTATAAAAAAAAGACTCAAAAGCCATCAGAGGGAATCTGGTTGGATTGGCCCATCTCCAAACCACTAAAATATAGAAGAGAGTTAGTTCATTAGTTCATTCACATATAGCCTAAAGAACTCTACCCTCAAAATGATATGTAAATTATAATCTAACTCCTCACTATAAGTTGTTACTTGGCTCTTCTATGATATCACACACAGGCTGTGTCTTGTTGAGTATTTCTACCTGAGAAAGCTGAATTTAGGTGACTGTAAAACTTTTTTTTTTTTTTTTTTACATATAGATGAAAGTACAATTTCTTTCACTCAAAAAATTGAAAACATTCTGTATGCATGTTTCACATTACATATTTAATAGAGGAAAGGATTCAGTGAATTTATCAACTTTCACACGGGCCAGTATTCAATCAAACAACATTTGTCTTAAATTTTGGCTTACATTTAAATTCAAGTGTTCATTTATATTTTCACTGAGAGTCTGGCAAGTTCCACAATCATGAAACTTAATTTGCCAAACTGTTCTTGTGGAGAAAAAGCATAACACTAAAAAGTGACTCAAACGGACAAGTATCGATTGAATTCCAATCATGTCTGAATTCCATCTTTAATCTGTCAAAGCACACGCTAAAGGTTGCATTGAATTTGGGAAATCTTAGCATCCGTCAACAGCACCACTCATTAGCCATTCAAGCCTCTCAAGTTTCTAATGTGCAGTAATCTTTTACTGTGAGGCCACCTACTATGAAAATCACAACTAATAGTCATACTTAAAACTATGCTTCAATTTCAGTACTGTCCATACAAATTTTTCCCATCAGTCTCTCCAGAAAAATTCCTCCGAGATTATGTGAACAAACAAGTGTTCCAAGATTCCAGGGGCCAGGATATAGTTTTAATCCAGACCAACAAATTTAAACATTTACAGCAATCTCATATCAAACTAGCTTTATCCCAGCTACATTTCTGATAGCCTTCCATAGCTCAAAGGCTTGTGGATGTTTAGGAAACCATAGGATAAAACTCATGCAAAACTAATTACCCTCATTATGAATGTAGGCTAAAAATGTGCTTGTGGACAGAGGCAGGGTGCCATCCATGGAGCAGCTGCCACAAACGGTAACGCTTGCACCCCACCCCCACCCCCACCCCACCCCCACCCCCCCCCCCGCAACCGAATTAACCCTGTGCAAATGAAAGTTTGGATGCTCGGGGCAGATGAAGGACGGAAGTCTGATCAGATGTTGAGAGATGGAAATCGAGGTCAGGGCTGTGTCTGGATGTAAAACTCCATGCAAATCCGAGCGGCACAGCTGGAGCAGATCCATGTAAAGCGAGCTTGGGTTATCCTCAGATAAAGGGGGTTGACCTGAGGCCATGGGGCAGGGAGGCTAAAGGCAGATAGCGTTGCGATGTCACTGCAGTTCCAGTCTTCAGGTATTTGCTCCAGCTACACACACCACCACCTGATTTCACTAATGACTCTGCCTGGTCGGTGTTGGAGATGAGCGGATTAATGAAATCAGGTGGGGTAGTGTGCGGTTGACTCAAATACCAACAGAAACCGCGGCCCTCAAGACCTGAAGGGGAGGAATCCTGGTGTGGATGGCTTGAAAAAAAAAATCAACTCATTTTCCACCACACATTGTATTAGATCAGAAAACAAATGGTCATACTAAATCATTGAAATGTGGTGCAAATCACATTCCTGCCCACACTACATGTGGTTGACATGGATCAGAATTGGATTCTTGTCTCATTCCATTATTCCTGATGGAACGCTGCGCTGCCAGTACCAAAACTGATACGCATGGCTTGTCTGAGCAAACAAATCCAATCTGGTCACCAATCTGGTGTAGCATTGTGTGAACGGGGTCAGGAAAAGAATGGCTCTGAGAGACAAGACCAGTTTGAGCATCAGCTGCCGCAGTCGAAACGCAGACCTACAAGCATCATTTACAGAAGAGGCACCATGCAGAAATCGAAGGAGACCAACAGACGTTTGTGAGTGCATGCACAAAAGGCAGACGTTTGTGAGTGCATGCACAAAAGGCAGACGTTTGTGAGTGCATGCACAAAAGGCAGACGTTTGTGAGTGCATGCACAAAAGGCAGACGTTTGTGAGTGCATGCACAAAAGGCAGACGTTTGTGAGTGCATGTACAAAAGGCAGACGTTTGTGAGTGCATGTACAAAAGGCAGACGTTTGTGAGTGCATGTACAAAAGGATGACAGCGCAAACTCCAAAACTAATCTGGGCTTTGCAAGTATCAGTGCATAACACCTCAAATTCCCATTATGACATTTTAATGCACTTACATTTCCATAAAGTTCTGTTTTTAACAGGAAAACAGGAGGTCCTGTATCTCATTACAGCAAGGGCTGTTAGCCCATTGGTTAATAAAGAAATTCTAAGGGCTTCCCCCCCCACCCCATCCAATCAGATTTGAACATACAATTGGCCAGATTTTTCAGATTAGTAGTCCTGAAATGCTACTGGTTCTCCAGGGTCTGTTAGACCATGTGACCATACCCTCTCCATCAGTTTAATACTGAAGCTGAATGAGGGGTCTTCAATGGCTCTCAGGATTGTTCAACTTTAGATTGAATACAATGTGCAATAAGAAGAATATACATACTCAAACCAAGACTGCACCTACATCAACCTGCCAATATCACAGGGGAAAAGAACAATTAAAAGGAGAGAAACCATTTGGAAAAGTCACCCTGATTTTATTTTTGAAAAAGACCAGAAAGTAACATTACGCATCAAGATGCTTGAATAAGGAGGAAAGTGTTGCAAAAAGAAAAAAAAAAAAAAAAAAAAAAAAAAAAAAACAAAGAGGACATTTACAAAGTCTACACTGTAAACATGCCATAACCTGGCAACAAAGTAACAGAGGCTCCATAGTTCATGGATGGCAGATTCCCTGGACCCCTCCAACCCAGTCTGGATGCAGATTCTTTACAAAAAGGCACAACTTGGTAAATGCATATATCAGGAAGAGACAGAGAGAGAGAGAGAGAGAGAGAGCGCGAGACAGAGAGAGGGAGCACGAGCGAGTGAGAATACAGTAAAAATCAGTTATGAGAAAAAAAAAAAAAAAATGTGCAAAGTGACTGGCAATACATTCAATAAAAAAAAAATTAAAAATAAACTCAGCAGGTTGTGGGAAAAAAAAGGACTAGCCTACATACTCAAACAGAAAAGTAAAATGCTTTATTAAAGATGTACTCCAGTAAATGCACCTGAAAATGAGGTAGAAAATCTCAGCGCCCTCTCCCAAAGAAACGATCCCCAGATTAACGATTTATACCCCAGAGCCGCCCGGCCTCTCCCCTGGCCTGGGGATCGGTACCGCTTACATTAATGGAAAAATAATCTCACAAAATTACACGGTTTTTAAAAAAAATAAAAAATAAAGTGGTTTACTTGTATACAATGTAGAATTGTTCAATTTGGTTGACATTTCAGATAGGCGCAAGGATTTTAAGTGAAGCAAGCTAGGGGAAAACTACTAGCAAGAGTGAGTATTTAAGGGCTGTTTGGAATTCTTGAGTAATCCCACCTACCCCCGAAAATAGTTTAAGGACCAGATTAAATGTGCACCATGGTAATTAATGGCCTGGTTATACAGCCCTAAATGAGGGAAAACACTGAAAGCAGAGAGGAAATACAGCCATAATCTCTCACCAGGCAGAAATGAAATATGGTGTGGGAATTAAAGTGCAGCCAAGATTGACAGTGTTCAGTGTTTTAATAGCCTTCAGGACAAGGGGCTTTCTCGAAGGGTGCTGTACGGTACGCTGGCACAGGATGACACATGTGATATGGAGCAAACATTCTCACATCGATCTGACCCCTGGGAGTGGAGGAGGGCAAAGAACATCCAGAGGGGTGAGCGAATTCAGCAGAAACAAAACATGATAAAGACCTTCATTACAATCTTGTGGTGCTTTTAAAAAAAAAAAAAAAAAAAAAAAAAAAAAAAAAAGGGGGGAAAGTACATACATGTTTGAGAAGTTACGCCAGGCACTTGGCAAAAAAATGCAATTTTTTTGGTTTTGAAAGCTGAAGAGAAAACCTAAACTAATTCTAACTTTATCAACAACTTTAAAATAATTTAAATTTCAAAAAGGATTTTCCTGCAACTGTCCACATCCATGGAAGAGGAACTTCCACTACAAGAGTCTCTTAAAGCCAACGGTGGTCTGAGCGTGAAGTGGTAGGGTTTATGTTATCGCTGTTCCAAAGTCACCTGATGCACCGGGGACGAAGCTGTGACCGATGACACCCTTCAGGCGCGAGTGTTCGTCCAATGGCAAACAGATGGAACAGAGGCCAATTATGACCATAAACAGGGGGGGACAAACATTACGACACCACTTCTGTGTCTACTTTCCTGACACGTTACATTGGCATTATCATTTGTCAACACATCTATTCTCAACGTCAGGAACAGACCCATTTGGATTAAAGCCATTTCAAGTAAGACAAAATACATTCAACTTCTGGAGGGAGAAGAGACTAAAAAGTTGACAGCCTTACAAAAAGAGTTACCCGCATCTCTTGTTCATACATACAAACAGTAAATACAACCAACAGAGACCTCTACAGTAGTTAAATTCAAGTTCTACTAAAACAAATACTAACATTTAACGAGGTAAACTGTTCGAATGGTTTTGGAAAAAGGGAAGGAGGGAGCTGCACGTTTCAAGTTCTTGAGAAACTGGGGGGCTGAGAGAGACCTGCTCATTTCCTTTCGGCAGGAGATCTCCGCCCCTTTCGAAATTGATACAAAGCGCAAAAGTGATTGTACTCATTCATGAGCAAGTGTTAAATAGAAAAAACATAGCTACCGTAAAAGCCATAATCTATACATATCAGTAGGAAAATATACAGATATGACAAAACTCAAAGAACTAAGAAATGAGGAGGACGATGACCATGACACTCATCTTTCCCCCCCCACCCCAAAAATTAATTCACTGCAATTTTGCTTTCTTCCATAAAATGGGGGAACTGGGATTTTGGCACGCTCTCCCCTCGGCTCTTCTCCATTTCGGCCATGGAGGCAGGGAGGCCGGACTGCGACCCATCCATCTTCACAAGGCCCCCAGTCGAGCCCACTAGGGGGCCGCTAGCGAGGCTGCCAGGCATGGGAACTCCCCCGTTCTGGATTACCGAAATCTCATTGGTCTTCATGGTCAGGCCATTTGTGAACGCAGCAGCGTATTGGTTCCACATGGCAGGGTCGAAGTTCATTGGGGGAGGAGCCATATCCTTGGGGGGAGGCGGCATCATCTCGGGTACCATCTTGGACTCCGGTCCCATGGCCATCAAAGCCATAGGGTTATCCAACGACAGCCGCTGGCCTCGTCTAGCAGAGCTGTTCCACATGTGAGTCCCGACGTGCACCTGCAGGCAAGAGAGGGAAATATGGGCATTGAGCAAAAAAAAAAAAAAAAACACCATGGCCAAGCTGTGGACACAAAAACTGGAGAACTTAGGATTCTTTTGCTCTTTGGAGCCACCCCCAAAAAAATAATAAAATCGATTTTAAGCTTTCCCTTTCCACAATCCATATGTTCCCAATTTAGTTTGCAGGTATCCATATATTGGTTTCATTTAAACGTTTACGTGCGTTTTTAACACAAAAACATCTTTAATGTCCTGAATATGAACCTTTCTGCTCATTGGTCAATCTGGTAAGGAACACCCCCTCATTAGTTACCCATTTAAACATGAGCAAATGCTCCAGTCTTTCTGCTCAGTCCATGAAGTCCTTTTTAATTTCATTACACCTGACAGATTATTTCAGGTTTCATGCACAGCACCACATTTTCTGACACATTTGATGACATTCCATCAACTGCTCAATGAATGAACAATTTGAATAAAAAAAAAAAAAAAAAACCCTCATCTTAATTCAGTCACAATCCATATTTGCCCAAAATTTCTAATACAAATTCCACAGTTGCATATAAAACCTCTCCACATACACTGTGGGGGACAAACTATAGTCGCTTAGAACCGTTTATAACAATACAGTAGACTATATCTGAAAGGGGGGGAAACAAACCACTGCAGTCATTCTTGCAAAACATCTTTAAATCAATGGGCGGAGTTGTCTTCAAGTTATGACCTTTGACAAACTGTGGTCCCCTCACCACACTGCTGGTGCGGGTTGGGCGGGGGTTGGGAGAGCTCACCTTGAGGTTGCCCTTGGTGGTGAAGGCTCTTCCGCAGATGGTGCAGGCAAAGGGCTTCTCCCCAGTGTGCGTCCGCTCGTGGATCTGCAGGGCGCTTGCGGAGGAGAAGTTCTTCCCACAGGCGTTGCAGAGGTGCTGCTTGGCAGAGCGGCGCGGGGCAGAGGTGGAGGTGGAGGGCGGCTGGACCCCCGTGGCCAGGGACATCGGGTGCCCAAACATGCTGTGGGCACTGATGGGGTTCTCTGGAGGGGTCTGCATCTCCAGCTTCACCAGGCTGGGAGGGACCCGCATGTAAGGCATGTGACTTGGGCCTGTTTGCAATAAAGGAAGAAAATTAATCAGCTGCATGCAACCAAAATATTAGCAACACCAATTCATGTTTGCTGAACAATGAATAGGCTGCGTATGTCTTGCATTTTAATTAATGGCAGCATAGATTTCAAAGTCATCATGAAGGCACACACACACACACACACACACACACACACACACACACACACACACACACACACACCTTTCAAGTGAGGACTCACCATATTCTCCATTTGAGAAAGACAGACCAGGTTCCTCCTTGATTGGCTTGGGTGTAAAACTGGCCGATGTCAGGTCCAGAGCTCCGTTGGATTCGGAGTCGTTGGGCCCGCTGTCCGAGTCGGGTCTAGACCCCACCCTGCTGCAGTCATCGGGGGCAGCCAAATCAGGGGACTTGGACTGATTGCTCCCCAGCTGGCTGTCCACCGGAGATGAGGACTGGAAGGAGACCGAGTCGGAGACCGAGGGGCTCCTGCCGTTGGGGTACTCCTGGTCCCCTGGGACGGAGGGCGACTCTTTGGGCGCCCCGTCGCTCTCTGAAGCCGTGCTGCTCTGGCGCTGCAGGTTGAGGGCCGAGGTGAGGTTCTTCATGTGGTTCTCCAGGGCAGCGATGCCAGAGAACATGGATGGGGGCTGGGAGGACTGGTCCTCACTCAGCGAAGCAGGTGGCGGTAGAGGTTCCGAGAACCCCGGAGACTTCTCCTTGGACTCCGCCTCCAAGTCCGGCTCTTCCATGCTTTCGTCGTTGAAAGTGGTCATGTCCACGGCCTTCTCGTCGGGCAGGGCGGGATCCATGGCCTCCTGGCCTTCAAAGGGTCTCTCCGGGATGGGGGTGTTGGGGATCTGGCCCCCCATATGCATGCGAATGTGCTGCTGCAGGACCACGGCGTTGGTGAACTTCTTCTGGCAGATGGGGCAGGAGTGCTGCATCTTCAGCGGCATGTTGGCACGGTGGACGCCGTAGTGGGCCTTCAGGTTGCCCTTGGTGGAGAAGGCCCTGCCGCAGATCTTGCACTTGTAGGGCCTCTCTCCGGTGTGAGTGCGGTAGTGCATCTTCAGAGAGCTCTGGCAACTCAGCACGCGGTGACAGATGACGCACTCATTGGGGTCGCTGGTCTTCTTCTCCAGGCCGTCCACCATCTGCTGCAGCTTGGCGGTTCCCGAGCCATGCTCGCCGGAGATGCCGTTGCCGTTAATGTGGTGGAGGCCGGCCAGGCCTTCCGCCGCTTCCTGGGACTGGTCCGCTCCCATCTCCTGGTTGAACATGCTGGAGGAAATCGAGGCCCCATCGCTTCCGGAGGACGGTGGCCTTTGGGAATACATGTCACCCCCAATCGGACCGTCAAAGGAAGGCTTGAGGCCCTGCAGCACAGATGGATGGAAGGCACCAGAGGGAAGTCCTATTAGCGGCTTGTTGTCCACGAAGTTGGACTCTTCTATGGGCATGGACATTCCATAGGGAATTCCACTGCTGGTGGGAATGTTGTCCAGGTGCTCCGGAGCGGGGTGGGGGTTCATCCGGATGTGCGGGTACTTCTCCTTGTGCCTCTGGAAATGCACCTTGAGGTTACCTTTGGTTGTGAATCGATTCCCGCAGATGTTGCACTTGAAGGGTCTCTCGCCGGTGTGCGAGCGCAAATGGATCTGGAGGGCGCTGTCGTTCCCGAAGGTCTTCCCACAATACTTGCACTTGTGCTTGAACTGAGTCTCCCCAGAGCTGATCTTCGTTTCCACACCTGTGCCAGAGGGTTTGCCTTTCCCTTTTTTGGAGGGGTCCAGTCCGGCCGACATGCCCGCAAACTGGCTCTGAAAAGCCAAGGTCCCCGGAGACTGAGGCAGCAGAGCAGGAAGCCGGCTGGCTAAGTCAGGGAGCCCTTCGTCAAATCAGATTTGGGGAGAGAAGGTCCCACCCCTCCTGGGAGAGACGCGAGGCCTGCTCCAGGCTGAGGTAGATTGAGGCCTCCTTGTTTGAGAGCCTCCAGGGACAGGCTTTGCGACCCGGTCCTCTTGCCTATCAGAGCGGCTGCGGCCGAGAGCTGCTGGGACAGGTGGGCCCCAAGGGCCTTCAGCGGGTCGACGGCGGCGCCGATGGCAGAGTGCAGGCTCTGGGGCGCCATCATGGCCACCTGGATCCGGATCTGTTCGGTCAGCTGGATCTGCTGGAGCTGCTGCTGCTGCAGGCTCACCAGCTGCTCCAGGATCATGGGGATTGCGTGCAGATTCGCCTGCTGCGCAGGAGGCGACTTCCGGCTCGACGAATGCTGCGTGACGGCCACTTTGGTGGCGGGCATGGACTCCAGGGTCACGTTGGTGTCATGTATTTTGGCAGACTGCAGATAGTTTTCATCAGGGCTGGACGACATCTCCGTCTGCGCCCGTTTTGTGGTTTCCTTGTGATTTGTTTGAGACTCCTCCTCCATGGTCTCCATTAATCCAGCAGCGTCCTTGGGCTGCGATTCGCCGCTGGGCTGGCCATCGGCCTGGTCGCTAGGGAAGCTGTCAGGGGACCCTTGTGAATAGTCACAAGGCACCATCTCTCCGTCGCCGTCCTTCATGATGACCACCTGCTGGCTTTTAGTGCATGTTCTCTGGTGTTCCAGAAACTCTGCAAGGTCGAAGAACTCCGCGCAGCACTTGTCGCACACGCGAGTCTCCTCCATGCGGCTCCTCTTCACCTCATTCCCGTCCTCCTCCGTCGGACCGTCCTGAAGAGCACCTGGAGCAATGAACAAAGACAACAGTTCAGTGTCAACATCTCTACTGGCAGCAGGCATTCAAAACACAGTCACAATCACACCTTGCAGGTCCTACTGCACTTCTGTTAAAGTTAATAAATAAACAAAAATGCATAAATGTTCCAAAATTGAACATTTGCTAGCATCAACAGTCCTACAGAGCACAACAATTTTTCCATACAAGAAAACCTATTCGTTAAGGTAGCTTGGATGAAAAGGCTGAAAGTAAAAAAGATCTCTTATGAGCGAGGACCTTTAAACTTTGAATATTACGTTATAATACAAGGCCAGAAATATCTGAAGTCATCCTTTTACAACAGGAAAGCAATGGGGAGGTTTATCCAGATTCATGCTTGCGTACAAAAGAATCAACAAACGTATCTGATGCAGGTTGAAGTGCAAAACCCTGAAACGGTGTACAGTTGGAACCGGACAAAACTGCAGTGTTTCCCCCCCCCAGCCACACTGGCAGGAAAAAATGAATTACATTTGACAGCATAGGGACCTAAAGCACTCAAGTCAAAGAATAATTGGGAACTCTGCGTTTTGGAATTTGCCCAAGAGTGATTTAGAACGCCTTTAATGGGTTGAGAGCACTTGTAAAAGGCAAAATATTGAATCCTCCAGAGGACCCCTAATGACCCAGGAATTTCCTTTAATGTATTCACCCAAAGTGGCAGACCTTGCCATTAACAATGTGGCATGTGTTTATGGTCATTTCTGTTCATTTAGTAAATGAAAGTGAAGCTTTAAAAAGCATCACAGATTAAAGAATTTACAGCGTTTGCTTATAACAAACATCAGCAAAAGATAACGTGTGGTTGGACTACTCGGACTCAAAAGGGGATGTTTCATAACAGTGAAGGACAGAGACAGCCCATTTTAATTACTGTTACAGCCTTTCTACCAGTAACAAAATTTATATCCAAAGCTTTGGATATCTTCATCTCCACTCCAAGCCTGTGTACCAGAGGCAAACATGATAATACTGCTTCATCAGCAAAGTATCCAGCACAGAATGGGGTCTTAAAATGGTGAAATACAAGAAACCCAGAACCAGGGTCCCCCACACACATGCTTATTAATTTGTTGCAGGACACCACGTGGGAGGGGTTAGGATGTGCCTCTGAGCGCACAGAACAAAAGCTGCCACCAGGGGGAGCCATAAGTCAACTGACCAATCAAGAAAACAAAAAGGTCCAATTCATGAAACAGATTATCAGGGGGAAAAAAAAATGGGCTGGGTGAATTAAAATGCAAGTGGGTACATTTTCACCAGGCTACATAGGCATGAGAGTAAGTCACAGGCAGGCTGAAATTTAAACTTGGAGGTTTATTAAGAAAAAAAAAAAAAAAAAAAAATTACAGCAAAACATGGACTGCAATTCCAGATGTCCCTAATCAACCTCTACAAAAATGAGCTGCAAAGAGTACACACCAGTTTCAACCAAGAGCCCAGCTGCCACATTTATTTGATAAGCTGTATACAATTCCCAACCAATTTAAAGTTACTCTGTTCAATAAGAGGATTTTGAGGACTGGATGCCCTTTCCACAACCTGAAAATCTGTCAAACATTGTTAGTTTGGCATTAAATGTGTAGCCTAAAACAAGGTTAACATGCAGAAAAAGTGCATGACCTTGCAAAAAGCATGCACCTGTGTGTAACTTACAGAACACACACATACGGTCCACAAAGGGCTGCCTGAAATGTGAGGCTATCCACTCCTCAGCAATGCAAAAGCACTAAAGTAAAATGGCAAAATATTTCACACCCTGAAGTAGCAAAACTATTTACAGGTACAGTCCACTCAATTCATTACCAACCCCCAACTGAAAACCCCCTCTTGGCAAGACTGGTCGGAATTAAAAAGCCAAAATGTATGGCATTGAAATTTAATTTGTCTACAAAAGATTAGAAGTGGCCATTTAGCAGTCCTATTGTTAAATGCAAATGGTTTCATACGAAGCGGGGGTGGGGGCGAGGGACCACCTGTCTGCTTTCTTCCTGGAAACCGTTGGACTTGTTAATTGCTCACCAGGCAACTGGAAGGAGCAAGACCCCTGCAAATGGCATTGTGTTCTGAAAGTGCTAGCAATCAAAGAGCAACGAAACCTCACAGACTGAAGAAAAGCAGAAAACTTTTCTTCGCTAGACGAAAAGAAAGACCCAAAAATATGCACATTGTAAGGACTGCGCGAAAATGAATATAACCAAAATATGTTCAATCGGAAGACAGTTACATGAAGTTAAAAATGCGATGGCATCCTGAAGCCATAAAACACTGCATCGGTACAGCCAGATGACTGACGGGTCGGTAACGTACCGGAGCTACTCAGCTGCATGGGGAAGAAACGCTTCAGCCGGACCCACCGCACGGGGGCGCGCTCCAGCACGGACTAACGCCACTCCAAAAAGTGCATGCAAAGACGAACTGCATTATCCAGTGAGCTCGACAGAACTATGAAATTACCATAATCAAGAACCAATTTCTCAAAAAACTGGTACTATATGTGGTATGGATAAGGATATACTCCCTGTCGAAATGAACTTAAGTTTTTGTTTTTAAAAAAAAAAAAAAAAAAAAAAAAATCAATTGGTTGCCTTTCCCGTTGTACGGGTTCTCGTGTTTGCGAGAGAAAGTACATGCCATGCACAATACGGTGCTTAAGAATCTGGTTAGTGCGTCATGTAGTATGAACAAGGGGAGGTGGGCAGTTTTTCCAACTGTTTACATATGGCAACACACATCAACCCCCCTGGCCCTCCACCACCTCTCCACCCCCACCCCTCCATACGCACAAAAGGAAACAGTCATGCATTAAACCAGGGATTTATTACCCTTTGGTCAATTTACTCGTGAGTCACATTTCATACCAACCTGTCCGGCCACCTTTTGTTTAACCGCGGACAACCAAATTGCCTGCCCGGCAAGCCAGCAGACCCCATAATGTTACAGCTTTAAATAAATGTAAATCGACATTAAAAGTTACCCCATGTTAAGGTTTACATTCGGACACGGCTTTCAACAGTCTATATGTCCGCTTACTCGCTGGCCCCAAATGACTGCAGTACATCGTACACGGTTGTAGGTTAACTTCTGGCCAAAGTGCTCGCACTACTCCCAACACTTGGCCACCAGACAAATCTCAAATTGTACATGCACAGAGACACTTTCATTTACTATAAATACAATCCACTGGCGAAAAGGAATATAAAGCCGAAGTCAAAGTCCCCTGCAATGTAGCTTATCCCATTCAGCGTGCCCAAGTTATCTACTTATCGAGCTACAGATTTGTATTATACATCTAAGGTTATAACGTTAACGTTGATTAAAAAGCAATTGTACAATCCAATGCACCTATTCGGGAAACAAATTAAAATTGCCTTTACAAGTTTTAAACAGTCCCCACACACAGTTGGCTACACTGGAAAAGTTAAATACCTCAAAATTCGACATGAGTAACGGCTCAACAGATCAAATTTAACACGCTGTAGTTCAGCATCATAACACAGGTCACCAAACTTAGCTAGCGTTACATGCAGTCTCGCTTAAGGCCAAATATCCGACTAAAATGTTCATTCATGGACGCAAAGAAGTTGGATAATGAGCAGCATGCCTAGTTTGGAATAACTAGCCCGCTAGCCAACCGGTTATCAATAGCCATATTGCTAGGTGGCTAAGCAGCGTCCATTACGGGCAAGTTTCTGATCAATACTCAAACACTCCAAACCACATTTATTACACTCGGTAGGAAGAGTCACACAGGTAAACCAAATCATTCTTAAAAACGCCAGAAAACCGCAACTAAACATCAGAAGTTAGACTTATC
This sequence comes from Albula goreensis, assembly GCA_022829145.1. Classification (NCBI taxonomy): domain Eukaryota; kingdom Metazoa; phylum Chordata; class Actinopteri; order Albuliformes; family Albulidae; genus Albula; species Albula goreensis. The sequence continues at coordinate 2,677,711 of CM040747.1, forward strand.
TAAGTTAGTCCATTCTGTTGGCTGATGTTATCAAACGAAGTTGAAGCTATCGTGGGCTACAATCAATGATGGTCAAAGCGAAATCCACGGACATACCCAAAAAAGCCACTCCGGATTGCAGCATAAAACAATCCCTTAATTTGTTGAAATTACATTATAAATACATATAGCAGTAATGATATTCCCTAAATGAAACGTTGACGCCAAAAAAACTGCTTTCTGTAACGTTAGATGCTGGTAAAAAGCGTGGTCAATTCCAAGGGTCATGATCCCGACCAAAGTGCAGAGTGCCAAAAAAATGGAGTAATGTTATAAAAAAATACACCATGTTAACAAAATCTCTACACTCCACTGGTACATAACCTCACAACATCATTGATTGCGATGTTTGTTAGTACCAAACTCACCATTTTCCGTCGAACCGGGCTCCTCTGAGTTGATGTGTTGCGGCTTGGCTTGCTTGCGCCTCGACATGGTACAACCATCGGGAGCAAAATAGTAACAATATTTTTTGCCTCTTCTTCTTTACAACAAATTCTTAGAGTTGGGAAATTAGCCCTTCAAGTACAATTGCGCATGTCTGAGTAATTATTATTATCAATAATGCATTGCGATTTATCATGGGCCTCTGACAGCTGATTGGCTCCAGTCCAAGTGCTTACAGATTATTCAAATACGACCCATTGATGAGAAGAGCGGAGTGCGAGAAGGGGGAGGGAGATGCGAGGGAGAGAGGGAGGGAGGAGAGAGAGAGAGAGACGCACCTAAATATCTCCACCGAATCCAACAATAGGCTAAATAACTATACATATTGTTTGATAGTTGTAATTATATCAGTCATTTGTTTTGCCTGCTACAGTGCTACGAGTAGCTACCTGTGAACCAGAGACTGTAAACACAAAAGCTCCGTTACATGAATAAAGCAACGTGGTCCTTCTAAATCTTCACACACAGTAAGGCAAAACTTGAATGATAAATCTGAATGAGACGAAAAGTAGAACTTTGGGTATATCACGAAAACCGTTTCGGATAAGTTTTGCAGGATGCTTCCCGGAAATTTATTACGAACATTATGGTTTCTTTACTTATTCATACCTTATTCTTTCCATTTTTTTGGCATTGGAATCCGTTTTTGCACTGGTGTTCTGTTCGCCTATGCGAGTTATGAATGTGGAAGAAAGTGGTTCTATGCTACTTCTGTAAATTAGATTTAAACATGTATTGTACCTCAATCAATTTTATGAAATACATATTGTACATAGAAATATGTTTTCGAGTAATTTAAGACCAACAGGTTATTGTTTAAAGGAGATTACTGATATGCCCGGAAACCGTCATTTCGCTTGCAATCGTTGGCAATTTTAGGTTAAACGGTTTGAAAAAACGGTCTAAATAATCAATGTATGGATTTTCCCTTGCGATCAATCTACAGGTATGCTACAGAAAGTAGTGGCTGAATCATTCCATACGTTCTCGGGGCTGGCGGGCTGTAAACAGTGTGGCTGTGTGTGGCTGTGTGTGTGTGTGTGTGTGTGTGTGTGTGTGTGTGTGTGTGTGTGTGTGTGTGTGTGTGTGTGTGTGTGAGGAAGGGGGCTGCCCTGAACTAGCCCAGTAACAAGTTCGCTGGAATCATAGTCATTTCTTTTACATTTACATAATGAAAATATTCAGACATGTGATTTTTACAATTTGTTTAATTCCACTACCCAATATTTGCTTCTTGGGTTCGAATGGAAATCAAACTCTCGACTGTCTTGTGCAACGAGGTCTGAAGGTCACAGTGGTTCAAGGAGCTGAATTTATGCTGCCAAGCTATTTAACAGAGACGCTGAGTTCCACGCATATTCTGTACACATGTGTCCGTATGCCTTGCCTAGAGTGTCTGGAATTTTCACTTCTGGATAGTTATCCATAGATCTCTGTGCATACATTCACTGATAGTACCTCACAGGTAGTTTTTCTGTTTTTTTGTAACTCAGATAGGGGATGTTCAGGTGAGATTTGATAAACGATACGAAGCTGTGTGAAAAATATGACATTGCTATTAAACCGGTATCCTCATTGTTTTACAGATTTACCTACATTATAGGAAATATTTTAGGAAAATGTTCATTTCTGTTATCATTGGCCAGGGGAAACTGGTAAGCCCAAGTACAAAAAATGGATGCCAATAATTTTGACAGCAGTGTTTTTGAGGAAAAAAGTAGCACTATGCATTTAAAACAACTGCAAATAAGATTACCTGTGTTGTCAATTGTGTTTATCTTCTTTCAGGATGGCATTAATCCGCTGTGTGTTTAGATAGGTATGTATATATTCATATACATACATTCATGCACACACTGAAATAATCCAAGGATCTGGGGACACAAAGTGGGAAAGACCAGGGGCATATGGGGTCCAGACCTTACCACAAGCTGAGTCCTGATTGGCTCAGAGCCCACCTTGAGCAGTCCTGATTGGCTCAGAGCCCACCTTGAACCTTGAACTTTGGAGTCCTCATCACCTTGAGCTTCCCTTCACCCCCCAAAAAATTGTGTCGTTGGACTCAATTTGTGCCTCATTTATAAAAAAAAAAAAAAAAAGGGCTGAGTCAAGAGCTAAATTTTGCAAAATTATCTTTATTTTGTAATTTTTTTTTCAATCACAGTGGCTCAATATGCTTCAGAATAATAAATACATTAATAAATACATAAAGTTAATATTACATTGACTGAAATTTGAATTCATAATCATAATCGATCTTGGGTTGTTGTCTGACCGTGACAGCCCCATCGGCCGTTCTGCTCGTGGGTGTGCATTAGTAAAGGCCGCTGTGGATACAGTAAGATATTTTGAAATGTGAGCTTCACTTACAGATTGGCAGAAAATAAGGTCTAGGTTTTCTCCACATTATGCATATAAACAGTTTCAATTTAGTTCAATCTAGTTAATCTAAATTAATCAAACATGTACTTCACAGAGAATACATCTGAAACATTTATTTTTACCTGGCTGTGAGATTTTGTTGTTGTTCTACATTTTACCATTTTAAATGTTAAAGAAAATGGACTCTGTTCTATTCGTACTCCTGTGGATTTAATACACCATGACCATCAAGATATAAAAACCCTCAAAGTAAACAAAAACCATTGAGCAGTTAGCAACAAAGCGCCTGTTATAAGGAATGAAAGAGGTAAGAAAACTCCCCTTTACCAAAAAATCTCTCCATCCAGCCATCTCTTGAGTTATAAGCTTGCTAAGAGAGATCCTGGTCCTGACAAGAAGTAGTAGCTGTTTGTACACACCACGGTTTATTTTCTGTTCAGATAAATCCATAACGCTGTGATCTTTGCTAGGGGTATGGCCACTTGCTGACCCTCACCCAATCTGTTTCTTTTTGACAACTAAATTCAACTATATTTTGTAATAAAGAGGTATTTTAAGAGATAAAGAGGATTTATTGTTTCACTACATCGTTTATAAGTGACAGACGGTTGGGACTAATTTGTGGGTGGAATAACCACTTCCTGTTTATGTTAATGGCCATTTTGTGAGATCATGAGTGGTTGAGAAGGTGTGAAATCTGTGTCTTAACTCGTGTAGCTCTTTAAAATGCTGCTCGACGTCACCATGAAGTTCAAAGGTTTGATTTGATATTTTATTTTTATTTTAGGGCTACTGCTCTGTGATTTGGTCCATTATTTGTGGTCACAGGAGGAAAATGTACCCTACAGAGTCTATTTACAAACATTACTCCATACAAATCTGGCCATTTTTTAGGTCTGACTCCATTTTTACAATTCTTCTGGCTATGTGTAAGTGCATTACAAGGTTAGAATTTATTATTCACTAGTTACGTGAATATACAGTGACACATATCTCATGCTGCAAGTTTCTTTTAAGCACAGGCATCAAATCACACGGTGAGATGACAGAAAGCCCTCCGTCCAATCAATGTCAATCAATTTTCAAAAGGGCTGACTGCACGTTGCTGAGACAACAGACTCAATCAAACCAAATCTGAGAGAACACGTCAGGTGAAAAACGGAGCATCATAACTCAAACCACGGATCTGTGTAATTAACCCTGAGCATCAGTCGGTCAATCAACCAGCTAGACAACAGCACAGGCTGCCTGAACATTTCATGAACAAAAATGAAAGATCTGATACTCAGTATTAACTTTATTTTGGGCTCATTATGGTTTGTTTATGAGTGACACTCACGCAAAGAATTCGCAAAAAGGCACCCATGAGACTTCAGTTATATTTAATGTTTTCTACTATCGGTTATGACTAATCAGGATACGTCTGGTTTAGTGGGAAACTGCCTGGAGCAGCCAGTTCCTCACAAATGTGTCATTCTTACTCATAATGATAAATATCAACAATAATCATAATTCATTTCTGTATCTTGAGTCATCTCAAGTGCCTAAAAAAACATGCTCAGCTCTCCTTGGAAAAACTGTCTGTAGGTTGCAGAAGCTCGAGAACTGTCCAAAAACAGCAGGATCAGGAAAAATAGCCAGAACTAATCTATTACTCATTTTTATGTTCACCAGCACAATTTGGTGAGGTCAGAAATCTCCAGCATAAAGTCACCAAACTTTTGGATTAAAATTGATAAAGTAAAACAGAACTTGGATTTACCAAAGTAACAGCACAAGCTCAAAAAATACTGACTGAATCCAGACAGCAGTATTTCTCGTTGCATGACTCAAACTTATGTCAACCTATTTGATGTGGTTTTCAGTGTATTCACCCTTCAGATTCAAGCAACTTTGTGCATTTTTCAAGATTGGATGTTGCCACAGATTACTTTTACATAGATACACACAGCACATTTAGGGAATCTCTGTTGCTTTGAGGGAACCATATTTATTTCACTTCATATACAGCTGCACTTGTTCTGCTGTTACAATCCTTTTCATTAAAATGAAAAAAACTTGGTAGTGTAAACGCACAATCAGTGTCATAAACGCTCTGTGTTTGTCTTTCAATTAGGCGGGCTGACATCCAGCTAAATTGAATTAGAAGTATGAGCTGTAGCCTTGTCCCACAACAAAAGCCTGACTGTTCTCAATCGCAGGCGGAGACCAGCGTAGGAAATGCTTTTTAAACAGCACCGTCCACAAAATTTGGTGAAACAGAATTGGATAACTTGTTCTCATCCATCTGGTGCATATATAATAAAAACAATAAAGAACCATAATTCCAGATAAGGTCATGACTGAAAATAAACTCAACCGTGCAGCTCTGTTATTCCTAAATTCTAAAGTATTCACAGAACTACCTTACAAATCACTCATTTGTTTTTTTGTGTAATAATCCACGTAAACAGTATTAAAATTACATGCATTTCTACTGGAAAAGTATGAAAAATCGTTTATACACGCCAGGCAGAAATGAAAATACCACTTGTTGTTTACATATAGGCTTGTGATATGCAAACTTGGGTAAACACGCTCCTCAAGGACAAGGAGAAATATTAGCCTGAATGTGCTCTAAACAAATGGCTAAAAAATACATATTCATCCATGCAAAGGCAGTCTGGCCCGTGGACTCGCATGGATGCGCTGCTTTTGTTGGATGCGGCAGCTTGATATACAAGCACAGGCTTGGATGGGACAGTAGCCTGAGAATGACCGGCGCACTAATCCATCTCTGTGATGCTGGCTGCCAGGCAAAGAGCTGATTGGCTCTGTCTGGGGAATGGTGACACACCCATTGGCCATTTTGCTTTGGTAGAGCCCTTATGCCAGAACCATTCATTCTGAACTTATATCCCATTGGTCAATCAACCAATCAATCAATCAATAAAGCAATCAATCAACTCATCAGCCAAATAATTTATATGTCTGTTTACTCCATTTTTACTGTTGAAACTCTTAAATATGAACACCATATCAAAGACAAGGACAAAAATTGCAAAAAAAAAAAAGAAACAGTAATGAAATCAAAACAACACAATTGTAAGAAAACTACAAAAGAAAAAGGTAAGATCTCAGTTTACATTGCACCACAATTTGAATTGAATAAACTGGTTCAAACAGTGCAAACAGGATAAATTCAAGGATTAAGTCCAATTTGATTGATCATGGAGACAAAATGTTGTGAGGTGAAAGGTTTCCACAGGTAAGACAAACTCCATACGCTGCGGCAATAACACTTTGTAGGTGGAAATGAGAGAATAACAAACCCCCCCCATTTTACAGAATGGGCCGGTCCAAGGGCCTGGTCCCTTCCCACCATGTATGCGTGATATCATTTCCATCTGAACAGGAAAAATATATATAAAATATTCATGAAATATGTTAAATATTGACAGGTTGATTGTGCGTTTCTGTTTATTTAGTTTATATTTATCTATAGCCATGAGACTACCTGCACAAAAGACAGGCATATGAAATATAAATATTCATAAAAATATGTCCCCCAAAAAAAAAAAAAAAAAAATACCATGGAATATTTCAGCTTTTCTGCTGCTTCTGAGCATTACCACAGAGAATCAGTGGTGGCTATTCACACGTATTCCGTAAGGATCAGCAGAATGGACTGATCATTACTGCTCACTATGTAAACGCATACGGAGGTCAGAGAGCTTTGCATGGAGTAGATGAAGAGTCTCATTTTTGTATCAGTCAGCCTGATTTTCAGCCTGATGGGGTGAAGAATTTTGCTGCCCCAGTTCTTTGTCAGGCTACAGGAGAAGTTAGGACCCCTGACCCATGACTCTTCCAAAGAACTGACAAACCCCGGCCACGAAGGTAATGACCATCTACAGACTCGTGTCAACGGCAAAGAGTCCATTCAAGGGATCTCAGTCACCCACCCCCCTCCAGGTCTACCAGCGTGTTCATGGAGTTTCATAAGGGTCATTTTGCAGATATATGCAGCGATTAATCAAACAAATAAATAAGAGAAAATTTCCATCCCTCTAAGGTCCCTTTAACACCAAACGTCACACGGGGTTATGCTAAATTTTGCTTCTATTTGGCAGGTTTCCTTTAAGACTTTGGCATAATAAAAACATGCACATAAAGAGCAGGTTTGCTCTTTTTATAAAAAAAAAAAACCACAATATACAGCGACTGTATAAATAGCTCAGTCGTTGTGCATTTTTCTAGGTATGGTGACAGAATCAAAGCTAGCAACTCATCAAGAGAGGCTACAGAGGTGAGATTTCAGTGTAGATTTCATTACTGGGACTGGGTTTAATTTGTGTACAAATTGGGGGCGAGTCGCTGCGCAGTCCTAAGGCTCTGTAATTAAAGGATCTGCCATTTTTTTTCCTGTACTTTTCAGGAGAGAGGGACAGACATCTGCTTTAAAACGGAGGGGTAAAGTAGGGTTGGGGGAGATTAGAGGCCTTTTTTTTGCCAGCTTCTCTAAGGCCCTTTCAGTTCAGCTTCAGTTTAAAGCTCTGAAATTAGGTACTTATTCTACAGACTTCCAGTAACAAAAAGACGTGGAAAAGCACAATGTGAAATCGCTCCTTTGCAATTCCAAAAATGTGTGAATGCTTCTTGTTACTGAAAACGGCATTCCCTGCAGGGTGAGAGAGATGAGGGGTTTTTATAAGTCTCTGTGCCTTTTGTGCCTGGAAATAGCTGAGCTTTAACCAGAAATGTTCGGCCATGGTGCCGTGAAATGAAGACCTATGATCATTATTGACTTGATGATTTTTGAAAATTAAAATATTAATGATAGCTCTAGTAACTCCGGTTAATGGTAACCAAAGAGGAAGAGCATATTTTGGTTCATGAGAAATCAAGAAGATATGAGTTATCCAGGCATTATTATTTGCAGCAATATTATTTATGATGAAAAAAAGTGATCAAGCACATTTTTAAATTTTTGAGGAGTGAATGTGAGAGTATGATGAGGAATTGTTATGAGTTATTTACATGTAGAGCAGGATGATAAATTTTTATATCTGCAAGAAAAAAAAACAAAATGAGAATGGACATTTTTACACATTTTGGTTTTTATGGCATATTATTCATTAGAGATTTACATTATTCTGTACAGTGATCTACTGGTACAGAGCCAAGGAAATATTCACAAGAAAAATCATATTACAGTTAACTACCTGAAAGCATGCATTCAAGCTTTATGTTTTTGTAAAACCTCAGAGAATAAGACTGCATGGTGATGGGAAAACAGCATGTATTCTCAAAAACCAAACTTGTACCCAAGTACAGGCCTACTCACAAGTACCTGAGTACCTGAACTCACAAAAACATGTTTTTGGCTGTCCATTCATGCATGGAAAGTTTAAGGTAATGTCTTTGATATTGTCTGGGCTTAATGAACATGGTGGGTTGGAGATTTAGAGTGAGCAGGGACATGTTTTCAGAAGAATGGCTTGACTGACACGGCTTCCATAGAGGCATGACCTTGGCTGATATATAGAGGTCATCTCTGCGTTTGTGAGCACAGGTCAGCACCTCTGTTGTCCCAGGCCATTCACAGCACTGTTTTCTGCACCCTCAATGATGTGACACTCTGAAATAACATCTTCAAGCAACGCTGAGAGATCAGAATGAAAATGGCTCTTATATAAACTATAAGCAACCAACCTCACAACCTCAATCAAATGTTTCCATCAGAAAGACTTTAGCTGTATTTGATATTCAACCCATTAAATCATCATCCATGAGAGCTAAGAATGAAAACAGCCGCTGCATAAACTACAAGCAAATGTTTTTTTCTCACATCTGAATGGGAATCATACACCTGAAATTAACAAATCTGAACCTGTCAGTGATGGTTTTGAATGTAATAGTGATTATCTTTAGATTGCTTGTAAAGCGTGGGTTTTCAGCTTGAGTCCAAGGGACATGTTAAATTTGGGGTCCCCTGCAGAAAAGAATGAAGAACCCCAACCTTTAAGCAATAACTGAAGGAGTCCCAGCCTGGAAGGTTCTTCACCTGTGAGCCTGCTCTACCCCAGCAGATAGGCTTATTTTAACGTGTGGTGCTCTGCAGCTTCTCCACAGACCCAAGGATCACTGTGAATATTCGTTTGAAGCATTTGGTCAATGGGCCACTTTAAACTGCCATTATAATACTTTGCTTTTGTGGCGGACACCAGTGGCAGGTTTTAAGTCCAAGCTGGGATAGGGATATTGTCAGAGGATTTTAACCCAAAAAGGCCCAACCCCCGACACTTTTTTTGTAATGGGGGCATGAGAGTCTGCCAAATGCTAAAAAAAAGGGGGAGAGAGAATTTATGAGCCTTTTGCCCAAAAGAAGATAGCCCTACATATTCTTACTTCTCTCTTCTTCCCCCACTCCTTTTTTCTAAAAGCCCTTGCAGACTTTGAACTGAACGACAGTAAAGATCGGTGCTCCTAAATATAATGGTGTGCATTTTTATGAAGGTAAAACAAAAAAAAAAGCGAAAGTGTTAAATGGTCACAAAGGACATTTGCAAACCAATACCTGACGCCTGAGCTTGTCCCATTATGGCCGCGGCGTCAGGAGGTTTGAATTAAGGGCACGACGGACGACAGCGTCTTGTTGAAAGGCAGCAGTAAATTGCCTGTTTTAGTCATTAGGACTTTACAATTAAAACAGGTTGTAATGAGGTTTCGTTCTAAAAGACAAGAGCACAAAGAGAAAATGTCCATCTCTGGACAGGCAAGTCTTATTTAATGCTGCAGCGAAGTGTCATGTGTGAGAAAAAGATGAACTCTACACTAATACACGCATATCGGAAGATATTTAAAAACCACTCCTCCTGCCATTTAATTCATTTACTGCGTTGTTTCAGTCTGCGTTATTATCTAGAAGGTGAAACTAATTACATGAAAAATCACACAATGCTTAAATCATATGTGTGTTTCTGTAGTGAATGTCAATGTATCAAATGTGCAACAGGAATATCCTGAGTATGTATGAAATAATATGCTGCAAAACTGGAATCTTTTTTGTAAAAGATTTGGAAATATTTAAAAGGCTTTTAGCCAAGGTTTGTGTATGTCACTTGGGGGATTGGGGGTTTCAAATAACAGACTGAAAAAAGTTACAAGAAAACAGAAATAACTTAAAATACTGACTGATTACATTACAGTCATTTAGCTGATGCTTTTATCCAAAGTGACTTACAGTTGATTAGACTAACCAAGGGCCAATCTCCCTGGGAGCAATGTGGGGTTAAGGGCCTTGCTCAGGGGCCCAACAGCAATGGTGTTCTTGCTGTGGCTGGACTGGGACTTGAACCATCAACCTCAGGGGTCCCAGTCATGTACCTTAGCCACTAGGCTATAGGCTGCCCCCACATGGTGAATATGACCGTGTTGAGGGTATTACACATTCACTTTGGCAATCACTGTCCCCTGGAAATGTGTTTGTCCAGTTCAGGAGACTGACGAACCTGGACCTGCAGCTGAAACAGAGTCACAGAGTGACCTGCATCAGCGGAAGGACTCTAAACGTCCATATGACTGTTTCCTGCTCCGCCTCTGTCTGTAATTGGTCCGGTATCGCTGAGTGCGGGTTTCGGGGAAAAAAAAAAAGCGCAGAAAATATCCTTCCTGTTACTCGCAACACAAAGAAAGCTCTGAATATCTAACAAAAACAATCAACAGCTAAAGAGCTGAAAGAGGCTGAGAGAGAGGGGAGGGTTGTCTAGACGGTTTATTGAGGCAATAAGGAACAGGCCTGAAAGCACCGGAGCAAACCGCTCAAACCAAACAACCGGCCTGGTGGCATCTCCGTGATAAACCCTTAGTGTGAAAAACGTGTGGGGTGTTCCTTAAAAAAAAACCCTCTAGGGTTTTATCTTCCTGTCGATAGGTTAAGATGGATGAGAACGATATTTCTAAATCTGGCAGTAAAGAAACTAACCTTGGATGTCAATTACACAACCTTAGAGGCGTTGGAATGTGAGAATCGGCGAGCTGTAGCTCATTGACTGTCCTTTTTCATTTACACTGCCTCAAAAGGACAGTGAAATAGGGACCAAGCCTCAGTAATGTGAACCAAACAGAGAAATGCAGAAACATCATGTACTTAAGAATACCTTCAACCTCTGCCACTCACATTCAGCCTTTACTCATTTCACACTGGCCTTACATGCAGCTGCGCTCTTGTGTTTCACAATGTTATATTCATTTGTCAACATCTAAATGTGTTATGTTACACAGGAAACAAATTTAAAAAAACCCAACACCTGTTTAATGTAAATGATCAAATTTAAAGGTGATTGTGGTTTGTCCGAATCTACTCCACGCACTCAGAGCAGAGAGTTGCATATTTGTTCCAGAATTTTGTTTCTGGAATAATAATAAAAAAAAAAAAAAAAAACAGTCAAAGGCACATTTGTGCTGTCACTTCATGCTGTGGCAGCTTTGGTGTGTTGAATGGAAGAGTCAGACAGAGAAGCGAAACGGAGAGAGAGTGAGATAATTCAGAGGAACAGAATGGCAGATGACCTTTTCCAGCCTTTTGTTGAAACAGATGTGTAAGTAATTGTCTGGCTGCTAGGCTGTTGTTGTTGTTTATTGGAAGTTATCAGAAATGCTTCACAGAACAAAACCAGGGGCTCTGAAAAGGGAGAAACGCTCTATAGGACGGGCCATAATGGCCGTGTACGCTGCAAACAGTGGAACAGCCTTGACCAGAGCAGTGTCCTCTCACTGGACATATATCAGAGCTGGCCTGAAGAAATAGCTCTGTCCATAAGTCAACACTTAAAGACTGCCTTCTGGATATTCATCACATCACAACATATAGAAGGTTGCTTGCTTTCCTTTTCAAACGCCCCCCTCAAATGAAATAAGTTTGCTTCTGTGATCGTTTGCAAAACAGTTTTTATGTTTTTCTCCCCTGGCCCCCCTAAACCAGGGCCCCGATTCATACTCACAGAGATCTCCATCGTTCCTTTAATGTTTACTGAAATGAAAGCATAACTAGCGAGATAAGATAAACTGCGGAGATAGCATTGATTGAGGAGGGTTCAATATGATCAAAGACTCTCCGGCCCTGCCACTCTCCGCTCTCCGCTCATTTTGACCGCAATATGAGCCCAAACATAACGTCTCCAGCAGCAACAGCTACAATTACATTCACTTTATTCTGAAATAAAAGCAATGCAATGCCATTTATTCACTCGAACCCTGAACACACCTCACATAAATGCACTGTTCCTTCAACATTATGTACTTCAGTCGTGAAAATGTCGTAAAAAATAAATCTTAATCACATTTGTTTCCTTATGTGCAGAGCAAAGCACGCTGTGTTCATGACTGTAGATCAATACTGGCATTTGCTTTTTAAGTTTAAACAGATGCCATTGACTTGATTCATCAAAGTGCAAAACCAAACTTGTTGAAATTAGCAACACATGTAAGGCAGTGATACTTTGCTCATTTTTCACACTACATTCTGATGTAATCAGTCTGATAAAAAGGGAAAACGTTGGGGATATCAAAAAAAGAAATCTCTGTAGTGGTTACTGTAAAAAGGAAGTAATCAATAACATTCATTTCACAAGCAATTATTTATTTTGCAAAGTAAAATACATTTATTGAATGGAAATAAACCAGTAGAGTGCTGTAATTAGTACATGATCAAAATCACAGATTGGTTTTGTGGTTTCCTTTTATCATGACAAGCAGATTTACAAAAAACACACACAAACACACCCATGTTCTAAAGAAAACAGGGAAAGCAGTTTGCCACTTTGCAAGGACTTGTAAACTTTATGTGTGTTGTTTAAGCTTCAGTAAAACATGAAAGTCGCCGTTTCCTGTGGACAGGTTGAGATATTTCACACGAACGTGACAGCAGGGACATAATCAAGGTCAAAGGACGTTCTTCATTTTACCACAGCACAGTACGCTGAGAATGTTTTTTTGATCTTTAATAAAAAAAATAAGACAAAAATAATATCAGAGGAAATAAATGTACCGGGCAATGGCCGGAAATTGATGGAAAATCTCCCTAACACCCTCACATACCTATGCCCCTATATCTCTTCAGCTTTCCATCTCATCTCTCCTTTGGTTTTGTCATATGAAGGACACAAACGATCACATGGCCCAGTTATGTTAATGGCAGAGGGACAGCATGGGTGGAGCTGCTTTAGAACAGTCATCGTTTAGTTTCTGTGAGACAAATGTTTGAATGTTTAGTCATTGCCAGGCATCCTGTTGATATCCGTCATATTACTTGCAGATAGATTGTAGGAACTGCACTGTTTTTTTTTTTTTTTTTTTACAGATGTCTATTTTTACAGACCGTAATCCTTACATAACTATAATTTGCCTTTTTATGTTGAAAACCTTTTTTTGTTGAGAAATCAAATATGTTTGTCGTGTAATACACATTAAAGCTGAGTTGCGGTGTTAATATGTGTATGACTTTTAGAACTCTAAATACAAATGAGCAACATTAAAAAAATAAATTAATTAATATATAAAAACACACATAATTATTCAGGGCATCACTCATAGCAAAGTAATAAAAGAACAAATGATCAATTTCAGTTCAGAGATCATCAGGTTTGTCTTAATGAACAGACCTACTCTGGTATTTACATGATTTTACACGGCTATTAACACAGTCAGCCTGCAACAATCCAGCAGTTTCATCTCTACACTTGTTTTGTTGCTTCTGATTTTCACACAGTGAACAACATTACAACTGTTTAAGTAATCTAGGTGTTGAATCAATGGTGACTCTGAAGAAAAAAAACACAAATACAAAAATAACAATAACTTGCAGCCCAAAAATGCAAAGAAAAAAAAATCCTAAAACAAAATAAAAACTTGTGGCCCTGGTTAGCAACACAAAAACATCACAATGCTGGTAACTTTACAGTACAAAATATAACCACAGAAAAACCTTATGGGCAGATACAGCATACAAAAACAAAAAGGCGGCTTATTCATGGAAATAAAGTGCCACCAGATTAGTGGCATACTCAGGACAAACGTTATGTTGTTTTGCTGTAAATGCGGGAATCACGCGTTGCTCTTTTCCGTTGACTTTCTTGGAAGCACTGTGAGCTATTGCTATTGCAATGTCCTTTATCACGTTTGCGTAGTGTTCAAACATCATTAGCTAGCTAACACTCTGCATGTTCGTGTGTAGGAGACACTTTTGATATTTATTATTTATTTGTTTATTTGTAAGGGACAAGCACAGGGAACGTTGACAATTGCAATTGCACTGTCCGATGTTTTCATAGCTAATGCTAATTTCCAACACCAGTTCCTTGGTGGGCAGAGATGGTCCACACAATCAATAAAACAAACACATTGTTACAACACTGTAAACTATTATGAGAATTAAGAAAGACAACATACACGCAATGAAATTATGACTAAAAATGACCAATTTCAATCATATGACTTGTTTTCCCAGTACTCTCTAAGTGAATAAAATCAGTGTAAAAAGTGTTCAGCTTCATTGTGTGGCTGCATGAAGTATGAACTGTTTATGTACGGTCATAGAGTCCATATTCTAAAAAAAATGATTACACAGCATAAAATCAGAGTTACTCTTTACTGTTAAAGGACCACGCCCCCAAAATGTTGGGGTCCGGGTGACTCAGTGGCCATTAGCTTCTCCTGACCAACATCTGACTTCTCTTAGAGGCAGGCAAAGAAGCCCTGCGGATGAACGGGACAAAGATGCCCGGCCACCTCTTGTACGCCATATTGAAGCGATTGTTTACTTCCTGTTTACATTTAATTATGAGGGGAAGAGAGGGGAGGTGCTTCGTTTTAAATCTGTGTGATTAATCTCCAGACCACTCCAGCACCTCTCTCTCTCACTCTCTCTCTCTCTCTCCTTCCTCTCTCTCTCTCTCTCTCTCTCTCTCTCTCTCCTTCTCTCTCTCTCTCTCTCTCTCTCTCTCCCCTCTCTCTCTCTCTCTCTCTCTCTCTCTCTCTCTCTCACTCTCTCTCTCTCTCTCCTTCCCTCTCTCTCTCTCTCTCTCTCTCTCTCCTTCCCTCTCTCTCAGATACATAAAGATCATGGTCCATCATTATTTATGATGAAAGTAAATGAATATTTTGACGCTGAAAGGCATGGAGAGTGGATTATTGGCTTAGATCTCACACCCCTTATACATATTCAGTTAAATGCACATAGTGTCTTTAAAGGTTCTGCAACTCAATCAAAACCCCTTCAGTCTCTTTGAAGGGCACATGAGACCCTAATGTACAATGAAAACAACGTTTGCTTGTCTCTGATACAATATAAGACATGACATTAAACCATGTTGTCATGTAAAGTCTGTTACGTATGAATTGCATGTACTCCTAAAGAGTGTTTGACTGAATATTGCCCATTACCCCAATATTCTTATATTACCATACTTTCTTTCATAAAATATGGAAAAAAAATAAATAAATAAATAAATAAATAAATAAATGTGGCATTCAGGCATGGTTGTGTTCAATAACCCTACACACTTTTAAAAGCCCATCTCCAGAACTTGACTTTCTTATGTTTTTTTATTGACCAGTATTTATCCACAGCATAGAGCACAAGTATACTTTGTATTGATTGATAGAAAAAAAAAATAGTTTGCTGCCAAATGGCAATGTATTATTCTACCGAAGCAGAAAAAAATAGTCAATTTTCCTCAAGAGTGACCTTGCCTTGTGCAAAAAAAAAAGAAAAGGAAAGGAAAAGAGAAAAAGAAAGAGAAAAGGAAAATGTTGTGAGCATCATTTCCATTGGATGGCGGGTACAGAATTATACGTTTATTCTGGGGAGATGGGGCGGGGGGGGGTCTTTAACGGTTGCTGCAGTGATTATTCTCTGACATGAGATCTGTGCTGATGTGCAGGGCTTCTCCTGGCTCCCGGTTCCGTTATTGTCTCTCTTTGTGTGCCCTCTTTGGATGTTGCTGAAATACTTCCTCCCCTTTCCGCCATAAATAACGCCATTAAATCCACACAAAAGCGATGAGCAACAGTTCTCATGCAAGCAAGATGAGGCTTCCCAAGAAAGAAAGAGAGAGAGAGAGAGAGAGAGAGAGAGAGAGAGAAAAGAAGCCAAAAAAGACAGAAGGAGAACGAGAGAAGTTATATCAAAGTATGATAAGTATAAGATGACTGTCTTCCCTGGGTCTCCATTTTTTTCCGTGGTGATTTGTTCATTCATTCACATGTTCGGTGTGTGAAAACGAGCAGCAGAGTGAATCGGGCGATTTTTCAGACAGCAATATGGACATTTTTGGGGGTCTTTCCTCTCTACAAGTGTTTTCTTTTCAAAGAGTTGTGTTTGATTCGGGCCCCCTCCCTTCTCTTCTCTGTACGCACTCTGCGCTTAATTCAGCATCGCCCTGCCAACGGTGCTTCAATAGCCAGCCGTCCTGTGGGCTTTCATGTACCTCACAAAAGCAGAATGGTATTTTTTCAATATGGCATTTCCCACATGGACACCAGCCTGGTTTATTCCTCTGAAAAGGAGGAGCAGGACCGCTCTGCCATGCAGTGGCTTTTGGCCTGTCATACCTCGGTTTAGGCCAGGGGGACCTGTCCCTGTCCCCCCGTGTGGAAAAATGGTTTGGCCTAAAATGTTTATGGAATAATCTTAGGCAGAGTTGGACGATTTCCTATTTTTGAGATTTTTTTTTTTAACAGAATGATTGTTAAAGGTTGTTCATAGGCCTCAACGCTCATGTTGTAACCTGACAGTCAGATAATCTGGCCATATAGATGTATTTATGTGTATACATATTGTTTTTTTTTTTTTACATGACTTAAACATATAGTTTCAATCCTGCACTAGTAATTGTATTTATTTTGTTTTACTCTATTTGATCTTATTCTATTCTCTTGCAGTATCTATGCACCCCCTTCATTTCGCTGCATGTGTTATTTTGTATCTCTGTGCATGTGACAAATAAAGAACCTTGAACCTTTAAGAGATGAATCATCCAATTTTCATATTTATCATCTTGCTGTTTCACTTGAGAGGTAAAATATGGTACAGTAATAGCATCACCATCCGCTCACTGGATCTTGACATTGTTATTCTGAGCCCTTTTGGCTGCTGGGGTATTGGTAGCCCATCCCTGCCGGAAGTTTAGCATTAGCACCCAGCCCCCAGAGCACAGTCCTAAACCCATGCAAGAATGGTGATGCTAATAGCTAATGGTAATGTGCTAATTATGCTGCATGCTACCTGTAAGTAAAGCAAAAAAAATGAAAGTATGTGGGGTGAAGCATCCCTTCAGGCTCGATTATGGGACTCAGACTACAACTTGACCAGTGGGGGCAAAGAGATAGCTACCCACAATTAAATAAATAAAAATAAAAAAGTAATAAATCCTGCTGATTTAATCGTTCCAATTACATAAATCACAAGTCTACATTTTTTTATACCTTCATGCAGCTGTAAAAATAGCCCTAAAAATTTTGATTAAACATGTTAAATGCAACCTTCCAAAAGTTAATAAAATGGAAATATGAAATTGTATTAATCAGATTGATGGTGCTGATGGGCTGTGACACGCGTCTCCCAGCCTGTAAGTGAATCAGACAGTGAGATGTGTTAATTACATAAGCTTCAGATGGTAACGGGAGTCTTCAAAGACAGCCAGACTGCTGTTCGTTTCACACCACTAAAGGGGGGGGTATTACGTTCCAAAAACAAACCGGTGACTTCATTTTATAGCTGTGCATGGGTGTGTGTGTGTGTGTGTGTGTGTGTGATTCTCTGTGTGTGAGTGACCTGCTGAATTATTGTTGCACACAATATTGCAGATATATATGGTTCAGTAAAATGGAAAGAGAGAGAGACAGGAAGGGAGGGAGGGAGGGAGAGAGGGATGAAAACAGAGAGGAAAGGAGAGAGGGAGAAAGGGGGAGGAAAGGAGGGAGAGAGGGAAGGAGGGAGAGAGATTCCACAGATGGCTATAATTTGATGGAAGCTACCCATTAAGCTCCTTAACTGGGGTAAACACTCTCATAGTTGGTCTTTTGTTAATACACAAGTCTGACGACTGCTTGCATCAGCAAACAATGACGTGAGAGCGTCTGTGGCCCAAGGTGAGTGGGAACCCCCACCGCGGCCATTTCTCACCCCGGCTTTATCATTGTCTTGTCTTTTTGGGGAATTTATGAGCCCACATTTAAAGCAACACTGCCGCACGTGTGCTTCACACAGACGCCCACACAGAGCTCTCTCACTGTGCTGCGTACTGGGGGCCTCGTTGGGGCCATACCCATTTCCTCACTCATAAGCAATAATATCTACAGCAATGCTACTAAAATATCGCCTCTCTTTCACTCATATGTAAATACAGCCATATGTTGTTATATCTCTGCTGATATTATATCATTGGCATACAGTAACACTACATAGAATTAGGGACACTTTCTTTGTGGTAGGAATGTAAAACTACTCATTTTCTAAACACACGCACACACGCCAACAAACGTACATGTAAACGCAAGTATGTGCGTACACTCACGTACAGTATATGTGAATACACACAAATGCATACACACAAAAGAGTCAACACACAATGAGCACACACAATGAAAGGATCCACACACAAACGAACACAGTAATTACTTTTGCACACACACTCACACTCATAAATACACATACATAGCTATACCCACCAAAACACACACAGTCATTCATACAGACAAACACACAAAGTCATTCACAAACTCACAAGCATGCACACACGCATGCACACATCACACACACATGCACAGACACACACAGACCCTCACACACACACACACACACATCACACACACACATGCACACACACACACACACACACACACACACACACACACACACACACACACACACACACACACACACACACACACACACACAGATAGGTGCACATGGTTGCTCATTTCCAAACAGCATGGGGATAGGAGCAGGCAGCAGGCAGAGTGGAGCAGTACCAGAGCAGCTGTGAGAGGAGGGGCCCCTCCCTCAGTGAGTGAGATTTAATCTGGTCTCAGCTCTAACTGTTTTCTGGGGGTCTAAATTAGCTTGTGCTGATATCCTGTCAATAAGGCTGCCGATCGCCACAGTGGACCTGCCTCTCTGTGTGGCCATTCAGCCCTGCAGCCAGCACACTGACCAGCGGAGTCAGCCAGCTGCCCACCGCTGCTGACACGGCCGAGCTAAGATCACTGAGCCAATTAAAGCCTGATTAATAAAATATGCAGCGGATACATTCAACTGCCATTGGAGGAGAAACGCTCTCTGCTGCTTTGGGTGGTCAGTGGGTCTGAGTACGTGTGAGGGGCTGCTCCTCTGAGTGAGCTGCTTTGTCACTACTCAGCTGCTCCACTTTATGACCTGCTCTGTCAGTACAGAGCTGCTCCCATTTGTGTCTGCTCATTCAGAACTGAGCTGCTCCTCTATGTGACCTGCTTGATCAGAGGGTTTGTGAGACACTGGAGGTGAGCAGTATGGCACTGAAAAAACACACACACCAAAATTACAGATGGTAAATACTGTTTTTTCACAAGGTACAGGAAACAAACAACTATCTCGTTTACTGGTAGACTATAATCTATTTCAGCAGTTGTTGTGAAATTTGTCATATAATCGTGTCATGGGCATATATCTATAAGAGGGTTCTTGAGGATAAACAAACACACACTGCACACATATATTGATTGATTATGTTATGAGGAAATTACAGCCAGATGGCAAAGTGCCGAGTTCTGTGAGCGAGACACTGATGAACATTGATGATGGAAGGGAACCATTCACACCCCCTCCCCCAACACACACACACTCGCACGCATGCGCGCGCGCACACACACACACGCGCACACACACACATGTTCGCACACACACACACACACACACACTTGCACACACTCGCATGCATGCACGCGTGCACACTCGCACACACACACCCGTGCGAGCGCGCGTGCACACACACATGCGCACGCACGCACGCACACACACACACACACACTCGCACGCACACTGAAACTGCTGCACTGACCCACTGTAATCATTACTGTCCTCAGTAACACCTAATCACTCTCACACTCCACATCCACTGCTTTCCCTGGATCTGTGCTCTGGGCTCCATTCATTCAGCCTGCCTAACCACAAAACACTCACTGCCTAACTTTATGCAACTAACAGAGCTTCTTCTTCTTCTCTAAACATTTATTCCAAACTGTTTTTTTCATTTAATGACTGCTGGATAGAAAAGTGATAACCACTTGCAATACTAAGAGTCAAGCACAACACACAGTACACTGCAGTTTGACCGGATTTTGGTGAAAAATGAAAGGAAATAAAAACCCAGCCCACTCAACTCATATGAGAGAATGTTCATTAAAGATCTTCACAAAATCCTGAATGAGTGCAGAAAATCACACTGCATAGGGTTAAACTGGAGACCACATAGAAATGGACACCCTCAAAACAAAATTTTAAAATAGCCTAAAGGATTTCTCTAAGTGTTGCTGGGTTAAAAAAAGAAGAAGTCTGACACATTCTGTATCTCTTACAGCCTTGTGCTAATTTTCCAGAAAACTAATGAATCTGTGGAGCACTGGTCCTTTGATCCGGAGAAAGCTGCGTTTTCAGTTAAACAACTTGCATGATTGAGTGTGAGATTTTTCAACCTCACGCTGATTAAAGAAACATTTTCCCCCCAATTCCTTTAATCTATTTTTTGTATTAATCAGACTAAATGGAGCCCGCTTGTTAATGCTAATCTAGTATAGGTGAAAAGACACTGTTGCCCTTTCAAAAAAACAACACTGTTTATGCGTATCTTTCCTTTATCAACATACAAGCTGTGTCTGGTGTTTCTGTCTCTATGTATGGACAGCTTGCCACATTGGCTGTTCTGTTTTTGATTCTCAAATTCCTGGTGTGACTGCAATGCCTGTATAGTTAAGTATGGCCATTCTACCTTTCTGAGAGTCTGTTCCATGTAAATGAAGGACAGAGTTTACACGAGGGCTGTTTGACTGTGTAAAAATGATATCCACTGCGTTTGGATGTAAATGAAGGACAGAGTTTACACGAGGGCTGTTTGACTGTGTAAAAATGATATCCACTGCGTTTGGATGTAAATGAAGGACAGAGTTTACACGAGGGCTGTTTGACTGTGTAAAAATAATATTCACTGCGTTTGGATTCCCATTTTGAATAAGGCACGAAGGCCTCTCCCTCTTCACCAAACCCTCGGTCAAAATTTCTTCTGACTAAATGTCGTGACTTTGCTACGTTTTAACTTCTGGATGTTTTCTGCGGTAAGTGCAAAACCTGATTATTCAGTACACAAAGGAGAGAACAAATAAACTCAATAAAAGTGTGAAAGCACACACTCTCCCACATGATGTTCAACAGCTGTGTACACAGGAACGCTAACTAGCTTCTTGTTAACCACAACAAACCTGTAAAAATAATGCCAGCTAAAAAAAGCACATGTTGCTCAGTTTCTTTAAAATAAATGAGATCAGGGTGTGGTGGAGGTGATGTGTTGTTCTTTTTTACCTCCAGATTGGCCGGGTTTGTTGTGAGGATAATGCGGTGTAATCAGCGTGCGGCTGTGCGCGCCTCGCTCCGTGCCCCCGGCCTTTCACCTTGAGCTCCGTTGCCAGGCAGCGCTCGCGCACAGCGCGCATCCCCGCGCACTCTTGCGCGTGTACTGTAGCGCGCCGCGCCGTCACACGGCAAGGACCCCCTTTGTCGCTTGACATTGTTGGCCGATCCGAAAAAGGTGAAAAAGTGCTTGGTCTGAGTGAAAATGGGTGGCCTTTGTTTTCTGTGTATTTGTGTTTCATTGAGCCTGCTGTTGTCCGCCTCTTCCAGCTCTCCCCCTTTTTTTTACATCCACTCACTCTGACTGTTTCTTTCACAGAAACATCTAACAGTTAAGTCAAGGGCGAACTTTATTAGTTTTTCCTTTCAGAGCAGTTTCAGTGTGTAAATAAGTGAGGCCATTGAGCTGCTGAATCAAGAATAAAAGGATCATATTTGTTATGGTTTCATAATTTGGGCTGCACTGTTAGTCCAATCAAAGCTGTGATTAGACGCTTTGAGAAGAATGCGATGTGGTTAAATAAAATTGATTAATTATACGACCATTATGCTCTGGTCAAGAGTGATTGCAGCTTTGAGGATTCATTTCTGCAGCATGTTTCTAAACAAGACTATTTTTGTCATTACTATTCTTTCTGTCTCTGTAATTAACTCCCGCCAGCTCGCACAGTTTGCTGATTTGCTGTCTGACTATTGATGCAATTTACTGGAAAAATCAATGGAAAAACCTTAGAAAACAAACACAAAACCACAAACAAAATATAATGCCATTACCATTCGCCAAACTAAGCGCAACACAAGGCTTATAAAAGACAAGGTATAGTACGAAAAACAATACTAAATATGACAAAGAACGGACCTGTTGAAGAGGCATGGTGCCACAGAGAAGAGTGAATCTGTGAACAGATTCAGTATGACAGCAATGCACTTTGTCTCAATAAATTTTATTAGCAATACTGAATAAAAAAATATACTCAAGTATTTTAAAAATGGCGTGAATCTTGAGTGCTGGGATATGGCAAGTTAGGTTCGAGAGGTAATAGAAAAGAGATTACAGCTGTACACAAATTATTTAAAAAATAGTAGCAATAATTACTTAAATTCTTTATGAAACCGTGAACACTGAGAGCACTGCAGTTTGATCGATTTGATCAGTTTGATCGGCTTGGCTCATCTGCAGAGCATGGAGCGGGGGAGGGTCAGAGTAAAATTATTTTCAGAAACGGGGAAATAAGAACAGTGACAGAACGTTTAGACAGAACGGCTTTAGCTGCAGGATTAGCAATGGGCATGACGAAAAAAGAGCACGATGTTATTTATTTTTTCACATTCAATTCATGTTGGTCGTAGTAACCAATATTTGTGTGAGTATATGTATGTGTGTGTGTGTACATATGGATATGTGAGCGTCTCAGAGAGAGAGACAGAGAAAGAAAGAAATAAAGAAAGATAGAAAATATTTTACTGTTGATGTTATTGTCAAAGTAATTTTTGTGTATGACGTCACAGTGCACTGTATTCTATATCTTGCTTTGTATGTATTATTTTAGAGAGAGGATGAGATGTGTAGTAAAGGGTAAGGGAGCAGGTGGGAAATTAGGGGGCACACTCCGGTCCTCACTGAGGGAGGTCCGAACCAGCAGCAGCTGGGGGGGGGGGCAATAAGCGCTGAAGAAACAGGAGATTATTTGTCCTTTTTTTCCCCATTTTTTTTTTTTTAAACAAAATGAAAAGTATAATTAGAGAATTAGATCAACTGTGCATGTGGGCCAGTCTGAGTCAATCACTTGAACATTGATTACAAAATGAAAAATCAGAAATAATGACAGTTTTAGGTGATTCTAAGAATATAGGTATGAATATAGTTTAGCAGAAAGTTTTTATGTAGTTACAACACATATTATTATTTATGTATTGTAGAAATTATTTGGTACTTTTTCTGGTGGTAGTTTATCTGTAATTTCTCTGAAATCAAACTGCAGGACCATTTAACCAATACCTATTGGTTGTTTATGTCAGTAAGTTGCTCTCCTACCTTGCTAATTAGAATCTGCTGCTTAGCGGATCTGCAGAACAGATAAATGGTGGCACTTTTGCTTTCTGAAGCCAGGGTTATCCACCTCGGCACATTTCGTGTGTCACACATGCGGCAATTGCTAAAAAGTACATTTACATTTTCAGGCAAATATGTGTGTTTCAGGAGTGATTTCTAATGAAAGATTAGTGCCTGGAAATGTTGCATTCAGAGCGCCATCCCCTCACAATTTTGAAAGCTTTCAGAGCGAGAGGTCATTACAATGGGTGGTCTTCAAAGGGATGTGGGGGGTCCAGGGAGGAACGCAGCATAAGGTACTTGAGAATGAAAGCGGCAATGGCTCTCTAGCTCAAAGACTGAGGGACACCTGCTCGGTTTGTTGGTCTCTCCTCGAACGATTAACAACAGCCCTTGAACCTCTGAACCTTGAACCAGTGGATGCTGGGTGTGCGTGCACTGTGTGTGTGTGTTAGTGTGTGTGTGTGTGTATGAGACAGGCCTATGGTTGGTGAAGCGAGGCTCGTTCTAATCAGCTAATCCATGGCCAGAGAGGAGCTTTCTGCCGCACCGTTTAGCCATTTTAAAGGGGAAGATGCCCACCTCATGCAGCAAGCTGTTCCAGGGCTCTGTTGGGCCCTGCTGGCCTTTGTAGTTCTGCTTCGGCCCCATTTATGACAGAGGAACACCACCCCTGCCACAAGGCTACACTTAAGTTCTGAGTTGCTTGGCTAAATTCTTAATTAGCTACAGCACAGTGCTAATTGGTTTACCCATAACATTAAGAAAAAACAAACCTGCTAGCATCTGAATATATTTTCATGATTTTTGCAGCCCAGGATTTTTATGTAGGAGCGTAGTGGTTTCTGTCTTGTATTTTTTAATGGCTGAAAAATGTTGATGTTAAACAATGTTCAGTCACACTTGCTCAACACAGTTCTGTGTTCTTATCATGCAGTATGTATAACTTCTAGACCATAACCATGAAAATCCACACAAATGCATCTGTATTAAGAAAATGCAAAAAAAAAAAAAAAAAAATTCCTGTTTCAAAGTGTGTTCTTTGGGCATCTGCTAACAAGGGGAGACACCTTGGCTGCAGAAAAAACGCACAGTATTTATGGCCCGTTCTGAGGTATTGTTAGCCAGTCAGCTTCTGTCATCTTTGTCAATAAGAACTATGATCTGCCATTAGCATGCAGCCTAACACTGGGGAAATGGATAAAAGTGTTCTTATGGGCGCCATGGCAACCACATAAATGGTTTCTCCGCACAACAATGGGCAGAGGGGAGAGGACCGGCTTCTGGGGCTCCTCTGCTGCCGGACATCTGTTGCTCTTCTTTCAAAATTATGGGATGTTATGCTGATCATTTTCCGCACTGCTTACCC
The DNA here is from genome assembly GCA_022829145.1 of Albula goreensis. NCBI lineage: Eukaryota > Metazoa > Chordata > Actinopteri > Albuliformes > Albulidae > Albula > Albula goreensis. The sequence continues at coordinate 2,702,641 of CM040747.1, forward strand.
CTTTGAAAACCGCTGGCTGTGAAATCAATTATGTAATTTAGAAATATTTAGGCCCCTACCTGGACAAAAAAAAATACCCATATAGAAACTGGGAAACCTCAGTGTTTTTAAGCCACAGTTTTAAAAAAGAAAAGCTGAAGTGTAGACTCTCTCTCTCTCTCTCTCTCTCTCTCACACACACACACACACACACACACATTGTTTGTGAAATATTATTCATGAAATCTGTGCTCTCAGCAGCCTCTTGAACACATTTTAAATCCTTTGTTTATCCAAAAAGATGATTCTTCGTTTGGCTAGGACGAAGAATCAGCTCTGCCGTACAGATGTTTTATCGGCCACACCGCAGGCTTACATCAACCAAAGTCTCCTCCTGATCCCTGATTCTCCTCCTGATCTTTACTCAAAGAAATACTCATGAAGTGAAAAGAAAGAACGGTGGCACTGGGTTTAATGGAACGCTCCACATTTGATTGGTAGCTTCAAAAACAGTGTCCAAAATACCAGTGTCAAAAAACATACTAGAATGTACAGGATATGATCTTTTAAGGAGAATCATAAAATAGACATGTGCTACTCAGATACTCACTTAGGAAAGAAGAGAACAACAGGTACATCTGTTAATGATGTGAATTAGGCGATGGTGCGAATCAAACGGTGGAGTGACTGGGTGCTAACGCAGGCCTGGTGTGTTGTGCTAAAGGTCACTGAGGAGAAATAAGAAAGCAGGCGGAAGCGAGATGTGGACATTTTGCTGATGAGATGTGAGGTGGAAAATACGTTTGATGAGTTTGTTTTCTGTGTGAGGATCGTACAGAGAAGAATTTTAGACTCACTCACATTTGTTTGGGTTTGTGTTCTATGTCAGGAGACAGCCTAGTCATTTAGCTGATGCTTTTTATGAAAAGTGACTTACAGTTGATTGGCTACCCAATGACCAAACCCCCCTGGGAGCAATGTTGGGTTAAGGGCCCAATGGCTGTGGCTAAGCTGGGCTTGAGCCACCAAACTCAGAGGTCCTAGTCCTGTACCTTGGCCACGAGACTACAGGCTGCCCCAGGTTAAACGGCACTGAGCTGGCTGTGAGCTGACTGTCAGCTGGCTGCGAGCGCTCAACTGGTGCATAAGAGAGGTCAAACAGAACGTTTGGGGACACCTGTAGGAAGCTGCACCCCAGCACACCTTGAAGGTTCACTCAGAGATGTAGGACTTTATCCTATGAGGGACTGTGCCGCAGATCATAGGTATGGCCGAGGTGGAGAAGAGGAGAGTGTGGTGGATGGTGCTGAAAGCAGCAGAAAGGTTCAGTCGGATAAGAGCTGAAGAGAGAGAGAAGGGGGATGCTTTGGCGGTCTGGAGCGCGTCAGTGATGGACAGGGGTCAAGAAGCTCGTTCTGTGAGAGAAAGTGAGAGTACTGGTTAGATACATCACTTTTAGTACTTCTCAGCGATCTCCCAAACCCCCCTCCCCCGCACTGATTAACCTCCTTGACAGCATATCCCAGAATGCTCTCCTCTGGCTCTCAGAGCTCATTTTCATTTGGTTGGTCTGCCTAAAATGGAGTTAAAGGAAGAGAGGGGGTTAACAGCAAGTTCATCACAATGCTGGTTCTCAAAATATCCACAGCTTGGGCCCACACATAAATTATATAAATGAGTACAGAAATTAGAAAACTTTAAATTAACATGTTACTCATGATTAAATTGAATTGAGTGTGGCTGATTACATTTACTCAGTCGGTACCTCATGTAACTGATTTGTGGCCGTTGTCAAAGAATAAAACAGGTTCACACAACAGCGCAGACATTAGCCAACTGGTATCTTCTAGCGGTCAACGTGGGTGGTGTGGGCAGAACACAACATGAAGCCCATGCATCCACAACGGCCGACGTCAAAGCTTGCATTCTGGCTGCTGGTTGGTGGAATCCTACGGTCATGCTTATCTTATCTTGTGTATGTGGCCTGAGCTGATACGGCTCAGTAGAATAGCTGGGCTAGAGAGCGCAGGGGATGAGAGCTGGATATTTCAGAGAAGGAGGATGAAATCCTGTAGCAACAAACGGTCAGGCTCTTCATTCCCATACATTTAAAGTTACCCAAAAGACAAAAACAAAAATTACGCTGTAATTCTGACGAATAGCTTGAGCATGGAAATGGTCCCCCCAAAACCGCATAATATGTTAGTCAAGGTCTGTTTACTATGTGACATAAGCACAAATACGAGGCACCGTCACATGTTCACCAGGTCCAATCCTGATTGGCCACTTCTGCCAGGCAAACAGATTTCCAAGGCAAGTGCGTTGTGCAATTACGTCAAATTCTTTACTGGACACATCTGGTGAAGAATTGCGTAAAGAACTGCTATGTCCTCCAAACGTCATGCCAAATATAATTAAGGAAATAAAAACTGAACTGCATAATCAATTCACGTGGACATTTGGTAATGCTTCATATTATCATATAATTTGATGTCTGGGTGACAGTAAAAGGAGTGTACCTGTGTACCTGTGATGCTGTGGAAAAGCTGTGTTAGATCAGTGTGCCCGAGCACAGGAAACCGAAAAGCTGCTTCTCACACACAGACGTTTCAGCAACACACTGAAACCTGCGCTCTGTGCAGAATCACGTGCCGTACGCCGTACGACTCAACCCAGCGCTGAGGTTTGGATCAGCCCGATGAGGCGGATTCGGCTCGGTCTCAGTCTCTCAGTGATGGAGGTGTCTTTCGGGAATGTCACTCATGCCAGCTAATTCTACAGACCTGGACATGGACACCTTTATAAGGACGCCATTGTGGGCCACCTCA